>JAVQKC010089866.1:0-15572 GCA_036025475.1 Philypnodon macrostomus
ATATATATATATATATATATACATATACTATATATACAATACTATACCGGCAGTCTGGCAGAAATACTATTTCTTCTGCTACTGTGCTCCCTCCACATCAAACAAAACCACCCATTGAGCAGAGAACAGCAGCCTGTATGTTGCCAACATCCATACCATGTTCAAAGGCATTTCTAAATCACCCTTATTTCACCCTTCTCATTTTGATGGTCAGTTTGAACATAGCAGTAAACGAGTTATTACTTGAGAGACCGTATACAATGTATCAACTTCAATTGGTTTGGAACTGAGTGTGTCACCAAACACTGCTTTGCTTTTGAGAAAGAAACATTAAGCTTCATCTCTCAGTGATGAACACATTTGCCAGTTGAATCTAATGGTCTATATGCAAACAACGTGTGTGGATGTTTTTGTGCTCTCAGTTTCAAGTGCTTGTCTGATTTGTGGTTTTGTTCAGAAACCAACCACAACTCCATTATCATCTTCAGTTCATTTTTCTCATTTTAACAGCAGCCTCTCTTTCTCAATTATCACTCACCAATATCTATAAAACAGAACACAGGATATGGGAGTGGTTCACGAGGCAGTATTAATATCAAATAAACTGCTGTGACATGGTGGCAGAGTGGTTAGCACTCTGTAGGAATGATCCTTGAGCCAGATGATTATAATCTAGAATCAGTGGAATCACTGTCTGCATGTCTTCTGTGTTACCATGGGTTCTCTCCACATACTCCGATGTCTACAATAAGAACATGCATGTGTTAATTGGTGAATGTCCGTAATGACTGAATGTAAGAGTGAATGGTCTGTTGCGTCAGCACTGGCCGTGGGAATTAACAAAGGTAAAATAAAGCTGCAGTATCTGATATTTTTATTTTGTATCAATAGGATAGCATACCAGACATTATCTGAGACTGAGGGCCTCTGTGGGCTTTATTAAAGGGTTTCTGTTTCAGAGCTTGGGGACACTTGTTTCCAACCAATCACAGGCTTCCACAGGACAGCAGCACTCTGATTGGTTGAAACGTTGTTTATTTATCAAGAACTAGATTCTATCAGGAATAATGTGAGGGGGCTGATTTTTTATTTCAAATGAAAAATAAAACTCCAGACCGCTGCTCATTGTTCTGATACTTCCTGGTTTGTGTGAGACCATGACTGAGGGTTGAGAAGGAGAGGAAGGGGACTGCATCATTCAAACTGAGAAGATGTTTTGTTTAGTTTTTTTAGTTTAGTTTTTTTTCCTGCACAAAATCAGGTACTGCCACTTTAACGATGATGTCCTCCATAGACTTGTGGAGCCAAATCTCACTTTGCTACAGAGCTATGAACCAAGTAGCTCGGCAGATTTGGTCCTAAGAATTTAAAAAAGAATGCTTGCATGGCAACAGATGTCCCTGCTGCTTTCTCAAACCCGTGAAATTAAACTACCATCTCAAGCCCGTGAAGTTAAACTACCATCTGGAGTGGAGGTTATTGAACTCATTGCTGATCACTTGCAAACCTCGCAATGTCTGCAATAAATATTTAATCACTTACAGTAGCTCGGCACAAAGTGGAAGCCCCAAGTTTAATGCTTGAATAAGCACTAGGGCCGAGATGAGCAGCTGGGATGTGAATGGAAGATGGGATTAGCATTGAGTTTGCTAACAGACCTGGGTTTTAAATTGTGGTTTGTCTGCCACACTTCAGGTGACAGTAGCATTATGCAGCTTGGCAAAAGCAGGCATAGAAAGGTGGTTCTTAAGTCCCCCGTGCTGTTTTAGGGAAGGGCTCACTTAGTGTCTACAGTCTACATCTATTTTCACTCCCATAACACAATGCTGTATGACCATTTGGAGGATTCAGATGCTCCTGCTTCTCTAAAGGTCTCCTCAAACAGAAGTGGTTTAGTCTGAAAACAGCTGAGATTAGAGAGGCCACACAGAGTCCATCCATGGAATTAAATAGAGGCTTTGCGGTATACTGCTGCCTATTTTGGGCAAATGAAGTATTGTTTTCTCAAAAAATAGAACCTAGTCCACCACTGTCCCCTGTTTCAGCTGTTGGACAATACTCACTAGTGCCTCTCTCAAACTGGTGCTCAAGCCACAATGAAAAATTCTTAGTCAAATCAAAACTCTCAGGATGTGGCATGTCCCACGCTAAAGCATGTGGGTGAACGAAACTATGAATCATGAGCCTTCCGCCACTCTACATGTCATATTTCCAGAAACACAACCCTATTGATTTTACCTTTTGCACATGCATCAGACAAAGCACTCGCTCAGACGACAACCAGGCACAGCAACATTTCACCAAGAAAAAACTGTAACATACTAGCCACTAATAGGGTGTCTCTATAGTGGCAAGTAATTGTACTAGTTTAAAACTACTAGTTCAATTGTTTATCTTTTTAATTTGAATGTTTATTTGGTTATCGTTTATGATGTGGTCATAAGTGCAGCTGTTGTATTGAGCTGGTGTTTGTTTAGTCTCTTGGCTGCAGAGTTTAGAGTGGCATTTATTTTTACCCTTGGCACTAACCCAACAGGATACGTTCTACACATTCACATTGTACCATCACAGTGGCGCTCCATCTGCTGGTGACTGGGGAAAGTGCAGCATTGATTTTTTTGATCGTACATGATTAAAATTAACTTGAACTTTAGGATGTACCTGTCTACCTGTGATTGTTTTAATTTCTAGACATCTCCACCTCTCCTAGTAAAAAATCCAATATAATAAGGCCTAAATAACATCTGTAATGGAAAGTATAATGGATACAATTGAGTAAAACACTGATAGGTATTAGATATTGGTATATGTTTTAGATAGCTGTATTGTTGATGAATATAATAGATTTCTGTGTGCTTTGTGCCCTCAGTCCACCCTGGATGATGCCACTGATGACTGGGGCATAAAGGTGGAGAGGGTGGAGATCAAAGACGTGAAGCTGCCTCTTCAGCTTCAGAGGGCCATGGCCGCCGAAGCTGAGGCCAGTCGTGAGGCCCGCGCCAAGGTAACACGACTGCATAGTGTTATCCAGCCATCCCAAACAGTTGGACTTTAGATCAGCAAAGACACATTTAGTTTCTTCACTTTTCAATGTAGAAGTGTTCTGTCCTAACCATTGCCCTGTTGTTTGGTCCTGTGTAGGTGATCGCAGCAGAGGGTGAGATGAATGCGTCTCGTGCCCTTAAAGAGGCGTCTCTGGTGATCGCGGAGTCGCCCTCTGCTCTGCAGCTGCGTTACCTCCAGACCCTCAACACCATCGCAGCCGAGAAAAACTCCACCATCATCTTCCCCCTGCCCCTTGATATGATGCAGGCCTTCATGAAACATTGAGCATCAGGCTTATACACAGCCAGTCTCATTTGAACTCACTCCAACTCTCTCATTGGCATTGGATTGTAATTAGGACTTGTCTGATAACTAGTGCATGTTGAGCATCACAATAACAAAACCAAAATGGCTGGTACTATTCAAATATTCTTTTTACATGTACATTCAATTCAGTTAATCGACTTAACCAGGGATACAATAAGAAATTAATCATTTAGATCTTTTTTGTTTAGTCACAACACTGAATTTGATTTAAGGCTATAATGATTTGGACAGATTTTGTGTAGCCATGTTTGCAATTGGTGGTGGTTGCAATTTTAGTACGTCTACATGTGTTATTAGTCAATCAGAGCCCACCCTGCCTCTTCATATTTTCAGACCAGCACTGACCAAAGCAGGTGCTAAAGCCATAGAGCAGCAGCTTATTGACCATGTCGTTCATATTTTATAATGTCACATAAACACAGGAAAGTGCCTGAAATGTGGCCTTAAGGCTTAGACCTAACATTCTTAATTTTTAACAAAGATTGTTTAGACATGCACTGTTCTGTTTTGGATGAAAATCATTTTACATCACTGCCAGCATCGTCCAGTGTCAATCTCTTACATTGTGCATCTTGATAAACCACGTTTAGCTCTTCTCTTGTATTTTAGTTTTGTCTTGCCCGTTTTTTATTATTTTGTGAAAAGAAATACCCCTAACCCTAAAAATAGTGCACTGATTGTGTCTGGCCAGTGAAATGTTAGCGGTGCTACTGGCTGTGGTAGCAGTTTTAATGGGGAACTCATAATGCAGAAAATGTATAAGGGGTGTAAATGACCGCTTTACTCACGATACAATATATATCCATACAGTGGACTGATGATACGATATGACTGCGATATATGTAACACGCATGCTATAACAACCATCAGTTCACGATGTCAGACATGTTTTGTTCATCCTAGACGCTGAGTGTTGACCAAAATGCACGTGTACAGCTTTTCAGGCTTTGACCAATCAGAACGTGAGGAATTCAGAACTTTCAGTAACTGATTTTAAGAAATCTTGTTTTATTTAAAAAGGTGAAAAATGATTTTCTAAAGCAGGGACTTTTCCTGAAGCCTTAAACCTTACAACACTTTTCAGCACCTCTATGCACTCACTGTCACTGTCAGTTTTCTGTCATTAAGCTCACAAACCATATGTCAGTATGTGCTTTATAGGTAAAGGATAGCATTACCATTTTTAGGCTTGTCAAATTTCAGAGAAATTGCCACTTGATTTAGTGTAAAACATTAATTTATTCTGTGAATTTATTTAGTTAAATGGCAAAATGCAAAATCAAGGCCAAAAAATCCAAAAAGGCTTTCTCAAATTTCAAGGCTTGGGGGAGTTGGTGTAAAATGACTGTTGAATGTTGTCATACATTACTGTTACTGCTTCATTGTACTCATCTGAACTAGTGTTACTTCAGTATAATCGTATGCAGTATATAAAATATAAAACAATATTACAGGATTCTGTCTGAGCTGAAGCCACTGTGTATTTTTTACTACTAATCCACACAAACTGTTACTGTCACTAATGCATCTCTTATGATTATATGAAAAATGTATAGATGTTCACTTGCAAGATTTTTATTGAAGGCATTTTAGTGTATTTTTTAAAAATGCTATGCACTGTGTTTAGGTCAAAATTTGTGTTTAGGTTAAAAATGTGAAAAATAGATGATCTAGTGAAATATATATATTTTGTATATTTTCTAACTGCATGTTGGACTTTGTAAAGTTTGCCAATATAATTTCAGCCTCTTTTGCTTTAAATAAATAAAGTGGCAAAATATGATCCCTTTGACTATTGTATTTGTAAGATTCTATTTCACAGTTATTTATGTTATTAAAATAATATTTCTTTGAATAATGATTAATAAAAATGTAATCGTTATATAAAGTTATGATCTGGGAATATCGTTGAATCGCATTTCAGTGCATTCATTTATGCTCCGCTCTTCATCATATTTACTGTAACAGTGTTTGTATTAATTATTATGATGGATTGTATGTGTAAACAAAGGCAACTCAAATTGTGATGTTATATTTTACCATATCGCCCACCCCTCAATAGACCATTATCAAACTTGTAGACCTCTTTTGGGTGGAACTGACTCCATCCATCCACTGCTTATATGTACGTATGATATCGTTAAATGAACATGAATCTTATAGAGTACTTTTGCAAAGACCACACCTGTGGGTTTCTATTCGTTTTTATTGAAATGGCGGACAGCAAGGCATAGGGACCTGAGGAAGTGTTGTCATGGCGACTGGAGTCAAGCAGCAAAGCAGCAGTTTCATACTACAGCATCACACAGGCTTGGTGTAACTTCATTTTTAGCCTTTATCAAATAAATACATTATGCATAGGGGCTAACAAACCAGCCAGTACCTTTAACAACATGCTGCTAGCTGAAGGAAATAGTGTTAAGGCATTTGCTATATTGCTATTTGGCTATTTAAAGTCCTGACCCTAGGTTTACCAAGGATATTATTTCACTAGTGAACAGGAAAGTTGATTCAGTCAAAGCATAGACAGTAGAAATACTGAACATTTACTACAATATGGTTTGTATTTAGATAATTACTATTGTAGGCATGTTTTGATGAAATTGTGAATCTAAAGCCCTATAGTGAATGAATGTGATAGTGAATTATTGTCACTTACTAGTCACAAAAAGTTAGGGATCTTTGTTTTCTGTGTGAAATTTGTGAACAACAGTGATATTACAGCATTTCGTAGCATAGACTATTTCTCTAGAACCAGGTGACTAGTCAATGTCAGCTGTTGTGAGTAACTGGCCTCACCGCAGGCCCATAGTTGTTGATGTAAGTCACAGGCACCTGCACTAGGAATAGGCAATATTGAAAATGGTGTGTTTTTGTGGCTGTTGAAGTTAACATCACTTTTGTTTTCCTTGTCTGATCAATAATCTACTGTCTATAAGTTTTATTGCACATTCACATGACATTTAATCACAACTAGATTTTTTGTTCTTGGCGTTTAAACAATTTTAAAGGCAATCAGTGAATTCAAACTCTTAAAAACATAAAAAAGAATAGTAAAAAACACATTGGCAGCAGTATAGAGTCTGTATAGTTTTAGTAGCTGGGAGGTGGCAGCAGAGCATTTGGAGCTAGGGGTTATTCTAAAGAGCCAGCTCGGCCATGGCCCGCTCCAGAGGGTCGCTGCTCCAATATTCATGGTCCCAGCCCAGGAACCAGCCTGTGAAGGTTGGGGGTTCGAATCCCTGCTTGAGTTTAACAATGGGCGTCCTGGGGTCTCTGTTAGCCGGGTCAGTCTCGATGTATCGGAATGCTGAGGGAGCAGAAAAGATATATTCATGTCTGATTGGTTCAAATTTGGACCCATATATGCATAATGGGAATGCTAAATCAAAACAAGTAGTAAATATAGCGGCCATTAATCTCTTACCTGACGCCATAGCCTCTGTCTTCTCTTCTTCTTGGGCCTCATTACCGATCCATACAAACACCTGGAAATCAGTTGGCTTTAGTTCAGTTCTGTTAAACTTTAGTTCAAATCAGTGATCTTGTCTCAGCGCGTACCTGCTCCCATGTGTCCAGGATCATGACGTCATCTGTAGCCAGATCATCCTGCGTCATCTCCCCAGGCACCTCCTCAATCTGAAGGACATGGGTTAGGTGGGGAATTTGACATAGTATATTGAATAGGCATTATATAATTTTAGCTGCTCTACGGTATTAAAAGATAACCCAAAATGTGACTTACGATGAAGTTGCCAGTCTTGTTGGAGCAGGCGAATAGTCTGGGCGGGTGAGCGTCCATTTTGTCCTTGAGCCTGGTCGAAGTGCGGTACTCCGTCTTTCCACCCAGGATTTCCCAGAATTCATCTGTGGTGATCAGGTCAGAGGGGTATCAACATTTTTGCAAAGCATCTTGATACAATGGAGGTGTCCTGAAGCTATATTAGTAAAATACCATTAAAGTCTTGAAGAGCTGCCAATTTAAATCCATAGAGCAATTAATAATTGTTTGTGACTGCTCAAGTAACACATTTACAATAATAAGCTCTCGTTGGTCTACTTTACTTGTCAACACTGACACAATGGCTGCCAATAATACAGTCTATCAAGAATATAGTTTGCCAATATGTAGTTATATAGTTATAGTAGCACAGTGTGATTTTTTCGACTTCACAACTGAACTTAAATGGCCTGTTTTTGCTTCTGTTGAGTCTGAAGTCTATAGAAGAGTGCTATAAATAGTACATTTAGATGGTGAAACTCAGATCTAACAAAGCGGTGAACAGACCACTTTCTGAGTTCAAAACAAACCTTGAGATGTTACAGACCTGAGATAAATAATAAAAGGCTTGTCTAAAAAAATCACAGAAACGCAACGGCTGACTTTTTGTCTCAAGCTGCCTTTAACTCTGACCAGTTTTTTTGTTTATGAAATATTGAGCGTGTTGTGTTGTAGCCCGCGGTCCTAGGCTCCAGAGATGACAGAGAAACACTAAAAGACTGATGCAACGCTCTCTTCTTTACTGTAAAATGAATGAACACAAGGCCGGGTTTAAACACCAGGTTTGTAGTGGACTTTCTCAACACTTTTGAAGTTTGTCCGTCTTTTGTGATGGACCTACGCTTACAAAGAGGTTGAGAAAATGATTATTATTATGTTAGTATATCTGAGCATTATTTAACTATTTTGTGCTACTTGTTGAAATCACATGAAAATGTCTGAAATTGTTTACTCTTTAGCTCATAAGTCCATCGCTTCATGGAGGCCAATGTTGGTGACTGATGCTAATTTCTTCATTGGTAATTTACTGAGGTTTGATAAGCTTAATATTCCTTCTAACACACCTGTTTTATGTATAAACACTTAAGAGGTCTATAAAAAAAGTTCATTATTATTATTATTCCTAGACATAAATCGTATTGGGATACAGAAGAAGTAAGTACCGTAGAATAAAAACACATACGGTATGCCATGAGATTTGACTGTGTAGTTTATACCCACCGCTCTCGCTGCCCTCGGCCAGCTCTGAGGAGCTCACTCCCAGGATGTCACATAGCTGCTGGGCCCCCTGCTTCTCTGTGTCACACGCCCCCTGTCCTACCCACATGAAGCAGCCACCGGGGCTCGCCAAAACAAACGCATCATTGGAGTTCAGGTTAGTGGCAACAACATCCACCTACACAAACAGAAACAGTGGACTAAGTATTGATGGTCGTCATCAATAGTATTTATATTGTGTGAAACAACACAAAAAGAGGGGAGCAAAGATAAAGAGCTAAGTATCCATGCAATGTTTGTGTAATGTGCTGTAAGTTCAAAATGTGTTGTCAGTTCACGTTAACAACACACTGAAACAAAATACAGTACACTAGTAATATTTAGAAATACAGCATGTGCATAAAGCCTGGTCTATAACTGTGATCCACATTTAGATTTTAAAGGTATTAGCGAGGACAATATGACTAAAAATGGACATTACTATTCATTATTACACTATTAATTAGGCTTAATGAAACAATCATAAACCAGGGACTCCGGGACCAGGGCCTAAAAACAATCAATATGCTTGTGTCCACATTAGCTCTGGCGCTGTGTCTATGAAGAGTAGAAGAGGGGAAGGAGAAAAGAATAAAACTAGTTGTTCTTGATGGATTTTTTGGAGTTGCTAATAATAATCGTGAATCGGTAATTGTGTCCTGATAGTTACACTAATGGTACAGTTGTAATTGACAGTAGTCTTTATTATGTTCATGGCTGATTTATTGTTGTGTGACACTGACTGATACTAGTTTCTGAATTGTTGCAAAAATCCTCTGTAATACCTGTAAAATAAGCATGGTTCTAACTTTAGTGTATTACAGAGGATTGAGGCTTAAAAAACAGTACATCGAGTTTAATACGTTGATGTTAATAGCATTGTCTTTGTCAGGAAGGACCAAAACCAGGTCCTAAATATTGATACATCAAAGCTATCATTTCTTGAAAGTGTTTTGTGTTAATTGTGGGGGTGGGCTTAAAAACTGTCAAACCATATCTTGTAAGTGTGTTCTCTGCTCTCACCTCCACAGCCCGAGTGTGTCCCGCTGAGTTGGACCGGACCTGGAACAGTCTGGTCTCGGCTGGGGCGGACTGACCTCCCTCTCGGGACGTCCCACCTTTGTAGACCACCATGGGCTGTCCGCCAAACAGGCTCATTAGGTGGACCGGCTCTTTGCCCTGCACCACACGCACCTTGGGCACAAACAGTGACATTTAAGAATAGTATTTAGTCAGCACACTGTATACGCTACACTGCCTGTGAGAGACCACTAGATGGAGGTAATATTCAGAGGACTAATTGTGTCTAATGTAATTCCGGCTCTGTCCACTGGAGGGTGCTGTTCTCTTGTTAGTGGACGTGATGGGTTGAAGAAGAACGAAGTCTACTTTTCTAGAGTTTACATTGTGGCAACGAGTTACATTTTGAACAATATTAATAAATATACATAATACATCTAAAATGTTAAATTATTGATAATGTTATAAATGGTAACTCATTGAAGTAAAACAGGCTATTTGCAATTGTTTGCACAGACCAACTATGATATGGGTTTCAGTTGTGGAATGCAGGCAAAAAAAAGTCTCTGATGTATGCATCTTCATGCTGTGACCGTTCAACACAATGGCTACACATGCATGATGGGAAAAAAATGTATACCCAATAATGCAAAATGGATCATGTTGACTGTGATTCTATATGTTTAATGCTGTGTCTATAGTCTTTGTCTCAAATGATTTAATCTATACTAATGCTCAAACCATAGCACAAAACAGATCTCTTTAATGGTTAGAGGAAAGTGAATAGTCAGTGAAAAGTTATGCAGTAAGAAAGATGGCATTAGTTTTGTTGCATATGAGAGCCGATACCTGAGTGGTTATGGGAGCACCAACAATCTGAAGAGACAGAGCGTGTTTGGAAATCATAGGAGAAGAAGCAGCAAAAGGTCAGTGTTCAGAGATCAGGAGGATGGATCATGGATGTAAGCCTCAAATCACACAAGATAACAGCGTGTTTGTACCTGAACGGGGCCACCTCCCAGCTCCTCGTCCAGCTGAGCTCCCAGGATGGCTGAAGCGCCGATCTCATCCTGACTGGAGTCTGAGCCCTGCCTAAAAACACAGCAGAGAAATATTTCAGGTTGTTATCCCAAGCGCCTAGAGTCAGAAGGGCCACAACTCATGATCAATTTATAAAATCAATAATTGATACCTAAATTCTAATCTAGATTCCACTACCATAAAGCTGATATTTACCTCAATTCCCTGGTATAAAAAAAATGTAGAAACCAATGCAACAGAATCAAATTTTCATAAATAGAAAATAATTGTTGCATGTGTTTTCTTACCACATGTAGATGATGTGTCCCTGCCGTCCACCATGGCTGTAGTTGTACAGAATGATATAGCTGTCGCCTCCATAAAACTGTCCATAAGTGGATGGGTCCACGGGGACTTTGTCTGAGCCCTCGATACGCCAGATCTGAAAATGAAAACAGAAGTCAACACTATTGTTCATTTATTCATTGTTAGTATTGATTCAATTTCAATGAACATTCTGTAATAGAACTTGAGTACACTTTTGAAGTACTTCTTACCTGTTTCTCTCCGCTGCCATCATCCACCATGCCATGCTGGGCTGCCATGGCCGCAGACTCATGCAGACAGGCTGCGTCGAACGGGACCTTTTCGATTTTGGCGATGCTGTTAGAAATGTATGCCACACCCAGGCCCACTGTCTGGTCCTTGTCCCTCCAGTTTTTGAAGAACTGTTTGAACAATGGGGTCTCTCCCATTTCCGGCAGAATCTGTACTGATGTGTGTTTGGGATATCCCATCTTCTTTATGAATTCATCTGCTGCCTTCATGGCTGTCTTACGTTCGTCCATGTTGGCCTCTTTACCTAAATGGGAGGAAATAATAATAATGCAATAGCCTCCTCTACGGTATCCCTTCCAAAACTCTCAACAAACTCCAGAACAATACATCCAGAACTCCGCTGCCCGCCTCCTCACCCGCACCCGATCCCGAGACCACATCACCCCTGTCCTTCAGAGCCTCCACTGGCTCCCTATCCCTCAGCGCATCCAATTTAAAGTCCTCCTCATCACATTCTCATCACATCTCCATCCCACTCCCTCCGCTCCTCTGACGCCAACCTCCTGTCTGTCCCCTCCAGAACCAAGCTCCGAACCTGGGGTGACAGAACCTTCTCCGTTGCTGCCCCCACACTCTGGAACTCACTTCCACAACCCATCCGTGACTGCTCTGACCTCCCCACTTTCAAAAGCCTGCTCAAAACCCACCTCTTCAGAACTGCTTTTAAAGTTTGATCTTAATTGTTTTATTGTTTGTATATTGTTGTTATGGCTTTGTACAGCGTCTTTGAGTGTTGAGAAAAGCGCTTTTAAATAAAATGTATTATTATTATTATTATTATTATTATTATTATTATTATTATTATTATTATTATTATTATTATTAAGGAAAACACGTAGGATCTGCGGACGTGGATTCCATAATATCGCCGAAACGCGATTCGCAAATATAATCAATCTCTATTTCTATGGCTGCATAAACTAGACACATCAGTGCTCATCAATGTGCATTAAAACCCTGCTCTGTGTATAAACATGTTCTGTACTTGCTCAGAGGACTGACCTTTCCAGACAAAGATCTTTCCATCTGAGCCGTGGTCTAGGATGAAGCAGTCTCCAGACTCCAGAGCACTCTGAGAAAACGGGTTCTCAGCTGCCACTAGTGCAATGGCCATGTCCCCACTGGCATTCGACACCTGCAGGGAGAGACAGTGTCACTCAAAAAGCATTCACTTCTAAAATACAAGAAATAGTGGTTTAAAAGGTGAGCTGAGATCTGGCCTGCACACCACGGTGTCCTGGAGATGCACAGATTGGCATGTGGTATCTTTATTTCTTCTCAGCTATATTATATGATTTGTAATGTTTCCTGTGTTCTGACCTTGTAGAGTTTGGCTCTCTTTCTGTTGGAGGCGTCCGCCTTGATGTCGTCAGAGGCTCCTTCGGGTAAATCAGGTTTGGGGCCCAACACCTGGAACCAAGACCAAGACATTAGATCAGCTTTAACCACAAACACATTTGAACTATTACAGTGAACATTTATAACTACTATAGTGAACCAAAGCAGACAGACCTCAAGCATCTTCTCCCGCTCCATGCCCTCCTCGCACACGTACACTCGGGCCCGACCACTGCGCTCGTTGTCCCTGATCCCCTTGGCGACCTGAGTGGCCTTCAGCTTCTCAAAACGGTTACTCTGAGAACCACACCACTGGTAGATCTCCTGTGAAACATACAAGACTGTCAATCCAATGTAATCCTGTAAGGTTTACACAGATTATTTTTCAAAAAGAGATTTTAAAAAATACCATTAGATTGTTTTTAAATCTCTTTTTGTTTTTAAGTACTTCTTCCACCTCTGACTATTAGTAATACATATGAAGATGATGTAAATGTAACTCACATTGCCCAGGTCAAGGATGAAGCAGTCTCCCTGGTTGAAACTGTCCCAGTTGACTGGGACCTCCGTTGCCCTGACAACACGCCGACCTTTGACCTGGAGCACCCGCTGTACAGTGACCTCATTGGTGACCACATGTTTGAATCCTGAAGCTACACCCCCTTTCTGCAAAACACACAATAGAGGATTAACACAAGACATGGATAAATCAGACAAAGAATAAGAGTGGTGTTTTCAATAGACATCAACATGACTAATGACGTCTCTATTTATGACTGACCTTATTAGTTAGATTTTTATTTATTTAAAACATTCTCTGTTTGTTTTTTTTGTGTTATAATCACACACACACACTTTCAGAAACCAAACCTAATGTTTTGTGTAACCCAGTCAAAATCACAATGCATTTCTGATCAAAATAAAAATCGAGTGTTTTCTCACCATGTACTTGATACCAGACTTGAAGTATCCCAGGAAGGTTTTGGACTCGTGGCCCTGGACCTCTCTGTACTGGATGGGCTTCCCTCCAAGAAAGTCATCCATCTGCACCGTAAAGATGGCTGCCGATCCGCTCTCATCCTGAGTACAGAAGTCACCTAAGGGGAACAGACAACAGCACACTCCATGTTAATGCTGTGTCTACCTCTGTCTCAAATGTGTAGTTGCCCACTGTTACATCAGATCCTGTTTATGAGAGAAGGATATTTCCATAATCAGTGTGCTGGCATAAAAGCACATGAAATCAATCAGTGAAAAGCAGTGCTTCCATCTTCCACATTAGACTATTTTGGCTGAATCTGGGCTTTAAAGATGTTATTCATTTATAACAAAAGCACCAAGTGTACCAAAAGAGTTGTTTTATGTCACTGTTGTATGTTTTCATTCATAAGATACAGGCTTACTGAATATTTATGCTGGAATAGGGATGACATGATAAACTTGACCAATACAATACCACAATATTGCAGTGTCCTTGGTTTTGTGGTTAGAGCCTAAAAAATATATGAAATAATGTGAAAAAAGCACTTACAGAAACATGGGGGACCACATTAGTTTGTCTAAGTTCATCAATCAAAGACAGCAAATCCTGTCTTTAACTCATTTTTATATATTGTGCTATTTATGGTGAATTAAAAAATCCTGTTTGTTGGTTCTCTCTGCATTTTCAACCCTTTTTCCTATGGCTTCTTCCAACTGCCCAAAGACATTCATGTATGTGTGTGAAATTCTGAATCTAAAATGACCATGGTGATTAGTGTGAGAATCAATGATGATAGTTAATTATTAGACCAAAAAGTATAGAAATGTAATTATATTTGTTTTGGGTTGCTAGTTGACCACCTTTTGTAGTGGTCAAAAAAATGAAAGGTCAAGATGTCTTACCGAGCCAGAAGTGCAGGTCATACTGCAGACTGCCGGATCTCTGTTTGATGGTGTTGAGGACCAGGTAGGCATCTCCGGTGTAGAAGCCTCCGTACAGGTTCTCTGGGATGGGCACCAGGTCAAAGTTCTCCACTCTCCAGATCTGCAGCCCCGGCTTCTGCCCCGCACGCTCGAACTCGGGGTGTTCTGGCATCCTGGAGATAAATATATATGCTATTTTGAGGACATGCCAGTTCATAAGATATGCTAATTTTGGCAGCATAGCATTATACTTCTCTTTACATATTATCCTCCTTTCTGTAGGCCATTCATTTTTTTACTAATAATTATACTGTGTTTCTTAATGCTGGCTCTTATGTAAACTACTGAGACCTTTTGTGGATTGGTCTCTACTCATTTAGCAAATAGAAATCTTTGACAACACAATCTGAATGCATCTTTACAATGGTCTAACCACCATTATGTGAAAGTTAAAATATTTATTATTTTCAAAAAATATTGAAAATAGAGAACTTCAATATGACTGAAGTTAATTAGTTAAATAAGGGCAGCCTCTGAGTGAAACAATACATCTCAGTGATGAGTGGCAGTCACACGTGCCACCCCTGTTGTCATGGATACTGTGATAACATTTATAGAGTCAGACATTAATGCACAGAGAAGAAATGAGTCATGTTTCCTCTGTGAAACAGGAAGAGGATGGAGTGAGTCAAAATCTGATGTTGCAGAGGAAACTCAATGTATGTGGCTCATAGCAATAACATGCTGTGGCAGATCTGAAAATGTCCAAAGGCCCACTGACATTCTTTTTTAATTTTTATAAACCATCTTTTTAATGTAGTGTTTTATTAGTTTTTATTGTTTTATTTTAGAATGTTGCCATTTTAGAGCTGTATTGCAATACCGTAACATGATGTCTATGGAATACATTGTAATTTATTGACTCTCACTGTATGTCTCAATCAATTATGTGTGTCACATGCAGTAGTCTAATACATATCCAGTCAGGAGATTATTTTTTTTTTACATTTTCTTAACAAAAACATCTGAAGCTCATTAAAATGACATCTTGGCTTAAAGTAACTGGGTCTACACTGTCGTCCCTGACAGCAAGGTGTATATCGGCGAAAAGCCCCCATACATCTTCCACAAGGCTGTCAAACATACCTGACCTCCCAATTTCAATCCAAAATGGCCGTCTTCCTGTTTGTTGTAGGGTGGGGTCATAATAATATTTTATGTTGGGTACAATTTGGAGAATCACTGTACCAAAATTCATGCG
>JAVQKC010089886.1:0-25845 GCA_036025475.1 Philypnodon macrostomus
TGCACAATGTGTGTGATAAGTACTGTTAGACGGGCCGTTCTGTGCGCCAATCATAATGATAGACTTTATTTTGAAAGGCAGACCTTCGCGATCTACCAGCATTGGCTTGGCGATCGACCGGTCGGACGTTTTGAGCACCCCTGGTCTATACTACATCAATAGCAATGCAAGATAGGGCTGATGCTGATGGAGGTCTAAGGTCTACAACTTCTTCAAGTTCAGCACACATATTATTACAGTATTATAACTATTATAGTACTACCGTGCTCACGTATGTCATTTTAATCTTACACAGTATCATTCGCTATTTATTTTTTCCATTTAGCTTGAACACTAACCCAGTCATGTGTCACCATTTTGAGTCTCGCCCTGACCCTATTCTGTGTTTTCATTCCAAACCTTATAAAAGTCAAATGGCCGTCCTCTCATTTTAATGTGCCGTGCTTGTGAAGGGCACAGGGAGGGAACTGTTGCCAAGCCCTGGCACCACAATGCTAACGAAAACAAAAGTGTAAAAAATGAGGCCACTGGTTTCTCATCTGAAATATTAAGACAAAAGCTGATGCAGAACAATAACACAGAGGTCAATTTTACATCATCACTTCAGAAGTAAGTTCTTGTTGGGAAGGTGTCCTTGGCCAAATCAGTCACAGTAATAAAATGCATTCCTTTATTTTTTGGCATGCCTTTGACACGTTAACAGGCATTATAAATTTATCTTGAGGTCAAATTAACGAGCTATTAAAGGGGTCCTGTTACACTACATATACTTTTCTGGGCTTTTGACAATGTTATAATTGTTTTTCCTCTTGTTTCCTCAGCAATGGCTAGCAGAGGAGAACAAGGGCCTTAGAGGGTCATGCATGAGTTATTTCAGTAGAGACAAAGCAAAAGTTTCCCAAAATAGATTTTCAATAAATAAAATAAAATTGAACTATTTAAAGGCTAATCTTTGGGTTTCAAATAAAAATTCAAAAAGCTTCAAAAAGGCATGTAATCTGGCTCTGTTAAATAAATACGACACTCATTGTTATTATTATAATATTCCAATTTAAAATATGGGAACCCTTTGCCTTTGTCATTTCAAGGAAAACAATGGGGCTTCTTTGAAATATAATATTATCACTTCAAAAAATGGCAGCGCTTCCACAGAGTCCATTGAAGCACTATGACACAAAAATCAGGATAAAAGAACAAACAAACGCACTGCCCTCCCTTCATCATACCATTTGTTTCAATGGGAGCAATTGTGGCCATTGTATTGGTGCTTTAGCGGTCTTAACTCCATTGCTCTGGACTTGCCCAGGGCAGTTTCATCTCTGTGTTGGAGAATGGTGGCAACTAAATCTTCCCCTGAGGCCCTATCAGTTTGTGAGGGGACAGCGCGGTCAAATACGCTGTGTCTCAAATGTAAGTAATTTATGAGAAGTCTTTGTTCAGAGAAATTACATCTGTTCTATTAGATCAAATTAGCATAAATTTACCCAAGATGTTGTCTATGCTACCAACCACAACATGTGATAGCCCAATTTCTTAGTTGGCGTGTGTGTCTGTTAGCAACTTTATGCTAAAACTACGCAACGGATTCGGATGAAACTTTCAGGGACGCAGAGCAATGACACAAGGAAGAAGAATTTGGGACTGATCCGGATCATGGTCTGGATGTAGGATTTTCTCAAAGAATGGCACCTTCTCTTAACTCTGCTGGTCTTGTGAGACAGCCCCTCTCCCCCCACACCCCTTCTGTCTAGTGAAATTCGACACCTGCCCCTCTGCTCAGTCCTTTGCAGATGTAGCTAGGGATTTACACTTTATTGTCCCCGTAGGGAAATGTGTCCTCTGCATCTGACCCATCCCTCAATGCCTCTGGGGCAACCTGTCAGGAGCAGTGGGCAGCCGCAGTGCAGCGCCCGAGGACCCATCTCCAGATATTGAGCCAGGATCTTGGTCAGGATGTTCCTAGTTGGAGGATTAACCTAATGTTAATGTTTTTGGGTGATGGGGGAATCCGGAGTACCGGGAGGAAACCCACCCAGACACGGGGAGAAACATGCAAACTCCACACAGAAAGGCCCTCGTGTCTGGTCCGGGACTCGAACCCAGGACCTTGTGCAGTAATCATCCACAAGCAAAATCTTTCTTTTGTCTCAGTTTCTTTAAGTAGAAATGATGTGTATTCAAGTCCCATGGACTAGTTCATATGGATACAAGGGCGCACTCACACTGCCCGAGTGTACCGTGCCAAAGCCGGGTCACGTGATCGGGGAGATAACCAGCTACTAGCTAACGTCACTGGGATGCGCTATTAGTTTACATAGATTTTAAACTTGTACAGTAGACGATGTAAGACCCGCAGCAATATTTTGTGTCCTGTCATGCGTCCCATTAACCAAACTGGTCCTCGGATGCACTTTTGGATTATACATGAGGTTTTGTGAAGGCAGCTGGAAACCGTTGACTGGGGTTAGGGTTAGCAAAATGGTTAGCACTACAATCAGTTGTGTTGTTTCTGTCTTTACTATTACTATTTATTTACTATTTATTCAGCATGAGGTTTCAGGTTTCAGGTTTATTTGTCATATGCACATTCAACACAGGGTAAAAAAATGCAATGAAATGCTTTGGATCGGAAGAACCGTTAGACTCGCTAAGATACTCATGAAGTGAGTTACTTTATCCATGAGTTGTTTAATCTCTTAGCTACATTAGCCTGCTACAATGCGGTATATGAGTAATGTTGTTGCTAATTCTGCTAACATGAAACTGCAAGTGTTAGACATCAAGATTACGTGACTCCAATGTCCAATTTCCAACAACCTAAAATTAGCCACTTCCTCTATTAGTAACGGCCAGTAGTTTAGTGGTGTAGACTAAACTAAAGCATACTTACAAATCCTAGATGATGCACAAGAGAATTAGACGAATGACCTCACGACCACCAAGGTTTGTTTTTTTGTCATTAAGGTCAAACAAAGTCAGTCTAACATCAAATAGACAATGAAGTTTACATTTTGGGAAGATGAATTCTCTTAGAAATGAAATTGAGGTAAGGAGCACAAAGAAAGCTCTGTGGTTGTAGAACAGTGGGTAGATGAAGCAGTACCAAGGTCAGTGCATTTATTGATGGTAACAGGCAGTGGCAGGAGCGCTCCCCATGGGCTCGGATCTCCACAGGTTGGCGAGCTAAGGTACACACTACATCCTCCACACATAATACCATAGATCTGCTCACAAATATGGCACGAGGCTAGAGCGACATGCACACAATTGGACATACAGTCGCAAAGATTTATGTATGTTCCTTACATAAAACAATACAATGCAGTGTTATAAGTTTTCATTCTGGGGGGTGGGGGGTAAATTTTAGGTCTATATATCTACCTCTAATGTAATAGAATATGTTACAACCATTAATAATAATAATAATTTTTGAATTACAGCGTAATACAATTTGCCACTTTATTTCAGAGCGTGCCAGATTTGGACCACGTCCCATAGTTTGATACTCACTGACTCAGCAGCAGCAGCAGCATGTGCTACAGAAGAACAACAATACAAACTTGCATCTGAACAAACCACATGATTTCAGTGATGGGCTTTATACACAGTGATTGTTTATACTTGGGAAGTGATCAGCACTAGGACTTTTAGCAATGTTGCTACAGGTTTAGTGGAACATTTAGACGACCACTGATTTATCTGCGAGTTGCAGTCAGCGGCTTTCCTTTACCACACGCACTTGTTTCGGAGCATGTGCTCGATCAGTCTACACAGGTCCCACAGCGCGCTGGTCAGCAGGACATATGAGAGAACGAGGTTGATGTGCGCAAGGGGTGAGAGAGAGCTAGCATCTTTTGCCAAACTGTACAATGAAACTAAGTTATTTCTCTTGGCACGCCATTGGAGGGGCGGGGCCGCCATTGGAGGGGCGGGGCCGCCATTGGGGGGGTGTGGCCGCCATTGGAGGGGTGCAGCACCGCCCTAATATAATGGAAGATAGGGAACACTGCTATAGAAAGTCACTTTAGACCTATTCCTAGACCTCACAGCAAATACTCACATTCACACCATATCGGCTTAGCACAGTTAGCACTTGTGGCTAGAGTTAGCATCTTTTTTGCCAGTAGGGATTTGAGCATCAAATAGTGCTGATGCTCTGAGAGTTTGAAAAACACAACCTAAATGATAATCTATTTTCCATTGGGAATTAAATTAAATGTGAATATAAAACATTTGGTCTATATGAAGTGGATTAAATGTCCCTAAAGACTAGAAATTCTGCATTTTCTTTTTGCCATGCCTCTAAGTCGTTCCCCCCTGGACTCGGCTCTTATAGGAAATGTAACAAATGAGAGCTATTCAAAAACACTGTTCCCATTTAGTTGTATTGACTGGGCTACATCGCTGTGAGTGATGCCACGGCAACTCGGATACCCTCCCCACCGCTCAGATCTGCCTCTCAGGCCAAAGGAAATTGGAAGTCAAAGAAACAAAAGAAGAGTAGATCAAGTGAAACACGGGACAAAACGAGAGCACGGAAGAGAGACAGTGGAAGTATATTAATCACGCATTCAGCACATTGGTATACCAGCCACACACACAGTCCAACTAAGTGGGTCCTAATTAATGTCCCAGCCGTCTTTAATCAGTCCACTGAGTTTATATTTGGGGTTCCACTCTTTTAGGAAGCAATTTAAGATAGTAATATGTTTTGCTCCAATAAATGAATAAACGATTACTACCAGTGCACCAAGGTGGTTAACCCCTGCAACTTCTTTTGGATAAATAATGGTAGTGACACTAGATTGGGACCAAAAAGGGTTGCAGTGATAGTAAATAGATTGTTGGCCTATTCATTGTTTGTATGTTTAAAAAAAAATTTAAAAAGTGAAATTTATTTTGAGACCTGCTGGCAATTTAAACTCAACTCATTTTGTTGTATACAGTTGCAAGAAAAAGTATCTGAACCCTTAAAGATTACTCAGATTTCTGCATAAATTAGTCATAAAATATGTTCTGATCTTCATC
Organism: Philypnodon macrostomus; assembly: GCA_036025475.1. Classification (NCBI taxonomy): domain Eukaryota; kingdom Metazoa; phylum Chordata; class Actinopteri; order Gobiiformes; family Eleotridae; genus Philypnodon; species Philypnodon macrostomus. Next base: position 5,029 of record JAVQKC010089886.1, read on the forward strand.
ACCAATTTATGCAGAAATTCGAGTAATCCCAAAGGGTTCACATACTTTTTCTTGCAACTGTATTTTACCATTACACAATGCAACCCAATGACACTTTCTTCAAGGTTATCAAACTGTCAGAATCTCATATTGCCCCATGCCTAGATATGGTGCGCATGTCTTGATTAGGGTCGGATGACAGATTGAAGCAATACTGCTTGACTTGTTGGTAAATGATGTGGCTTCTATAGCTTCTCAGTATGGGCTGTGTATTGCTATCATGTGGCAAGGTCATAACTATAAGGGCATCTATATTATGTTTGGGATGATTATATGATTAGTGGGTGCACCACATGAGGGCCCCAGCTTAAATGCAATAATAGACTCCTTATGGTTTCCGGCACTGGGTCTATGGTAATGTTTATGTGTAAAAGATAACCTATCAGCGATGCAAGGATGTCAACCCAATACATTGTGATAACATCATTTAAACAGCGCTTGGCTCTCTCGATAGACGGGGCTCACACTCATTTACCTGGGAAAACAGCCAAAAGGACGCGCACCTCTTTCTCACTGTTTCACACTCTCCCCATGGCTGGTTATATCTGCGTCCCCAGCCAACACACACTAAATCCAACACAATTGCTGTCAGCTCCCATTTGTGAGAGGGATGGCACACCGGGTTTCTCTTGAAGACAGCAGGTTGTATGGTCAACTCTGATAAATCATCCTATTATTATGCATGCGGATCGATCATGTGGTGAAGTGTGACCTAAGTAGAAGGACAGTGTTGTCAACCAACAGGTGTACTACAAATGGAGGTCACCTCAGAGACAGGACCATCAACTAGTACTGTATGGAGGCTAGGTTTGAGGCAGTAACAAACACACCTGCATACATCTAGGACCTTCTCACAATACATACCAAGGTAAATAAAAGTCTAAACTGAATTTTTTTTTTTGCAATGTTATGATGAACCCGCTTGCCAGATACATTTTTCACAAACACAAAAACCAACTATGTAGTCTTTGGTTTGAAAATACAATGAAAATCTGTTGGAAAAAAAATAGCAACAACAACACAAGCACAGAAAACATTACATAGGCTAGTAAACAATAATAATATATCTGTAACAATGGTCTTGCAGCATACAAGCGACGACTGTATGAATAAACAATTAATTAGCCATTAACTGAGCTTTAAATGACAATAATAAAAGTAGGCCATATATTTCCAAACAATACCCGTCCACTTGCCAAAGAATTGTATTTTAAAATAAGCCACAATTTTAGGCAGTGCAGTTATGAGTCATTTACTCAAAAGACAAATGATGAAATGCTGCTAAAAGTCCGAGCTCAATGACAAGCTAGTACTTAATGTACTAGGGCAGAAAGAGGTTATCAAAAATCTTCAATGAATCAGATGTAGACAAGAACAATATGCTGGTCTGTTTTACAAGATTTTTCCTGTCACTGACATTAGTAAATGCATTAGTTGTGGTTTTGGCTGGACTTGATTTAAATTCTGGTCTCCTCTATGTCTGGAGCCTCCCAAACCTACCTAAGCTTTATTATGAAGGGTTTTATCACATGAGAGAGTTCAAGGCGTATTGGAATGGAAGCTTTCGTGGATAAAAGGGCGTCTTACTCTTGGGATGCTATCATTAGATGTTGGTTGATACAGTACAAAATAAAAAAGTCAAAATTGAATAACTGCCTTAAATCCATCCATTCATCTTCTTCCACTTATCTGGGGCCGGTTCGCGGAGGCTAAGCAGAGATGCCCAGACTTCCCTCTCCCCAGACACTTCCGCCTGCTCTTCCGGGGGATTCCAAGACGTTCCCAGGCCAGCTGAGAGATATAATCCCTCCAGCATGTCCGAGGTCTTCCCTGGGGGCTCCTCCCGGTGGGCCATGCCCGGACCACCTCCCATGGGAGGCGTCCAGGAAGGAAAAAGATGCCACCTCAGCTGGTTCCTCTCGAACGGCAGCGGCTCTACTCTGAGCTCCTCCCGAGTGACCGAGCTTCTCACCCTCTCTCTAAGGGAGCGCCCGGCCACCCTGCGGAGGAAACTCATTTTGGCTGCTTGGACCCGTGATCTCGCCTTTGCGGTCATTGGTAGGAGGGTAGGAATGTATCGAGAGTTCTTTACCACAACAGTCCGGTACACCGACTGCATCACTGCAGAGGCTCAGTCGTGAACAAGATCTCAAGATACTTGACCTCCTCCACTTGAGGCAGGACTTCACCTCCACCAACCTGCCAAGTGAAGTTATGATTAATTTAAATTGTGATCTTGGCAAAATATAATTATTTATTAGAAATATAAAATATAAAATGTGTTATTTTTGAGGGATCAAAGTTGACAAAGTGACAAAACTAAAATGCAGCTTTAACACCGCTCCTATAAGCCCTTCTTTCCGTATTCATGCACCAATCCCTCTCCACATTGTTACAATTATGTCAGCATCTCAAATGCTGATTCAGTTAAATGACTGTCAACAAAGTTTTCCCAACAAACTTACCCAGTCAGCTTCTCGCTAAGAACATCAAAAGCTTCCATTCGCCGTGCTTGTGTGTGTATTAGCCAGTAGTGCAAAGCTGTTCTTTAATGACCCGGGTCTCAAGCCTCATTTGAGCTGCAGATAAGAGCAGCAGTCACCTAATGTCCACGCATCTGGGTGAGCTTTTATCATTGGCCAGTATGAGAAGCTTTAGCCCTCGCCCTGACATATGCCACCCACACCAAATAGACCGAAGCCAGGGGAAAACACTGCGGAAGGGTTTGGCTGAGTGTGATCTATATATGTGTAGTATATACAGCCTGGATTATCTGAATATATGAGAGTTTATACTAGGACCGTGTATTGCCAAGAACCTTAGGGGAGTGTGATACGACGATAAAAGATTGTATTGTGAAGTTGTAATGCTAATATTCTAATCTTGAATGGTGCCATACTGCTTTCATTCCTGCTCTACCCTTCACTGTCAGAGTTAATTTATTAATTAAAACAATAAAGGAAAATTCATCGTGTTAAATGAACATTGGATTGGATGATGTAAGACACGGACAGCAGTAGTCTTCTGTGTAAGACAAGAAAAACTCAAAAAACTCAACTCAATCAAATCCAAACTATGATTTTGGCTTATCTAAATTGTGAGTGTGTACCATATCGCCCACCCCTATACCAAATTTAAAAAAATCTGCAATGTCAAAATTTTATTATACTGTACTAGGATTGCCACAGGATGTTTTCAATAACACTACAAAAACAAATGAAATACATTGTGCTGTACACTGAATTAGCCTGAAGAGATCTTGAATTGCTATCAAAATAGAAGTTACCTACTCCTGCCACCAGGGGCCAGTAATAAATGAGAATATCTCTATTTGTATCTAGGCCTTTTTAAATGATATCTTCACAATTGGAAACACGTTATAGCCCAATAGAGACAACCTTTATCCCTAAAGAAGATCCCTGGTTTGAGTACTGGTCTTTATCATTGCATGTCACAGCTAGTGCCTTGGTGGAGGTCTGCTATCTCTACACTGCAGTACATTGTAGTATATTTCTGACAGCCTGGATTATGAGATAGTGTGAGACAGTGACAGAGGAGTCTCTAGTGGCCGGTAACTCTTTCATCTCCATTTCCACCTACTCGTTTCTCTTTCTGCACCTCGTAAGCAAACTGTCAGTGGCACTGGGGTCTCCAATCCCATGGCTGTCTCTCTCTGTGGCTCTCGGTGTTGATGGAGTGGAAAAGGGAGAAAAAGTCTAAAAGAGAGTAAAAAGGGTCATTGCAGTAAAGTCGGTAAAAATGGTTCAGGGTGGATTCAAAATGCTTGTCAGCTGTCCTTCAGGGGAAAGCTGCAGAATTGAGTCATCTATAGACTTGTTTTTGGTGAGTTTTTAACTAGTAAAGCTACATAGATTGACTCAAGCAATTGAATGTCAAAAGGAATGGTATAAGGAGGTGTATTAGGAGGTGTATTAGGACCACTCAAGGCATTAGAGACTACTGAGGATCTTCCACACACTTTCCACAATAGAGCATTTATCCCTTAACTAGTGGTGGGCAATAAGGTAAAAATATAATACCAATATTTTTATTAAGCCAAGATCACAATTTTGATTTGATCACAATTTCAGTGTCTTCATAAAACCTTTCAACTACAAATTCAATGTACATCCAAACCAGTGTGAACCATTAGTATGAACACTGGCATTGTTACAGTAAAAATGACATAAATTAATACACTGTATAACAATTCGACAATCTACCTAGATTAGCAGATCGTCACAACTTTATAACACATTTCGATCTTTTATTGCAAACCCCTACCCTGAATTCTGGTTTGAGTGTAGGTCTCAGCTCTATATATTTACCGTTGCCAGTTACTTCTTGTGCCTTGGTGCAGGTATGCACTCAGCGATGTGATCACCTCTGATGGCGATTATGTCATATTGATCTGTAGATTTGGAATGGCCCGTTAGCTCGTCCCGTACACTCGAGGAGGAAGGGGATTGGCCGGGGGAGGGGAGAATGGGGGGGATCATATTGCGAACAAGACCAAGACAGAACAGACCCATAGCCTCAGACAAAGCCAAACCCAGGATGGCGTATGAGAAGAGCTGCTGCTTCAGGGAAGGGTTCCTGGGGGTCGTTGGTTCGAATACAACCGAAGCTCATACTTATACATATCGTTGTGTCCTATGGCAAGACTGAGGAGTTAATGAATAATGCAACTGTAAAAGTGGCATGGCTCTAGTAACAGCATCCAGCATCCCAAAATCTTGCAAACACTTACACTGACAAGGGAAGATTTGGTAGGTAATAATGAGTCACTGCTAGGTCATACTGGGCTTGATCCACGCTGACGATAAACCACTATTAGTCCGGCTGGGTCTTTTCATGTCTCAAATTTGTTGTACCTTTTCTCCCTCTCCTTCGCCTCCCACTCTTTGTCACTGTGGAGGAGATCTGAGGCTGCACTCGCCAAAGCAATTAGAGACTTGTTCCTCCTCACTGTCAAGAGGAGGCCGACAGGCGCACACAGAAGCACACACATGTACACACACACACACACACCAGTCCCCTGTTGTCCTCTGCGCTGACAGCCACTGGGCAAAAGTTCACCCTGATAGCACGCTAACTATGTGCGTCTTTCTCTTCTTCTTCTCTGTCTTCACATGGTCACTGGCTTTTTCAAGGAAAGTGCTAACTAGCGGACTGTGCACTTGTTCCCCTCCTTCTCTCTTAAAGGGACATCTTTCGCCCCAGGTGTGTGCAGTAATTACCGCAACGTCTTGGCGGCCATGTTTTTTTTTTCCTTACATTATTTTTCCTCGTCCCTCAATACATCTTTGGCTTTCATCGTTCGCTTATCACCCGGTTCATTTGTCACATGGGGTAGCGTATTTGTTTAGAAGCGCACGGCTCATTTGGTCCATTCAGATTGCAGTTATAGGCCACGGTTCAGTGAGTGCGGAGCTGTTAGTAATGATGTTCAGAATGTGCAGCCGATGTATTGATATATAAAAGAGCAGCATGGCTGGACCAGTTAGCTTTAAAATAAAAATAATAATTGAATGAAATGCAAGAAATTGACAAGAAATAGTGGGAAGGACAATAATGAATGCAGCAAAAAGATTGAAAAATTTTGAATTGTTATATTACTTGAGTGCCTTCAAATTCAAATATAGCCACAAAACCACTGGAAGATACATTATGGGTCAGTTCTGTACACAATGTTATATAAGGGTAACCACTGAAGTAACACAATTCTCTTATAGCCATAGAACAGATTACATGTTCTGCCTACTGTGTTTAAAATCTATGCCATATCAATATGTCAATCACAGCATGCTAGGAGAAAATGGAAAAGCTGAAAGGAAATTAATTGTGGCTTCATGACGATGACACACGGTCAGACAAAAACATGTTTGTTAGTTGGCAATTGTGTGTGTCTATAGAACTTCCATTTGCCTCTTCTACAGCAACCTGCCTCTGCCATCCTGCATTAAAAGACCTGAGTCCGCTAATGGAAGGAAAGGGGAATATATGGCTCGAAACGAGCTTCTAAAAATTGCCAATCCTTTGTTCTCTATCACATTAACTCAAGCCTCGTTCCTTGTGTTAACACAGTGAGATTGTGTTTCTCATGACTTCTGAAGCAGTCAGAAAATGATGCCACGTTCTACTTGTGCCTTGAAGAAGAGAAATCCTCCATCTGTCAGGCCTTTGACACTCACTTTGATCTTGTTCAGGTGAGTGCCATCTTGGCCTAAGTCTCTCTTTTCATCTGAAGAAATGAGCTGCTGCAAATGGCACTTTGGCGTGGCATCTATTGTGCACATGTGTCCAGTTATATGCCATCCATATCCTACCCGACATCCGAGGAACGCTGTTTTGTGATGCAGCAAATGTCAATGAAGCGCCAGTGAGCTAACACCTGCTTTCGACGGTTTGAATGCCATTTTCCATGTAGTTACACATTCACCGGGATCTCTTTCATTGTGGTTTGAATCCGGACCGGACACAAAGCGAGATCCCGCGGTGAAAGGCCCTAAAAGGCGCTGTGATCCGCTGCTCTCCTTGATATTCTAATGAGTCCTCTTGGTCGGCTAATGTCCTCATAAGTATTCATTACCACAGGGCGGAACCTCAAAGGCCATGCGGCGATCGGGCTAAAGGCTCATGCTCAAACATACTGACCATCAATCAAAACGCCCAATATTCATAAAACACCCCTCAGTGAGTCACCACCACACGGAAACACCACCACAGTTTGTTCTATTGGGATTATTTTCTCTTATTGTCTAATACTGGATGCAGGAAGGATTTGACTTTCAAAAGAATTTGCTCAGTATATTTAAAGCTGTAGTCTGGAGGTTTGTTTGTTCCAACATTAAAAACAAAAATGTTTGACCAATAGCAGTCAAGTTTAACTTGAGTCCCTCCCATGGCCTCCTTTGTAATATATTGTGCATCTTTTACATTACTCCTGTAAACTGAAGAATGCTGACAGACCAACACAATGTACTACAATGTATTCAAAATACCAAGATATATAGGGTAATCTGGATTTACACTGAAAGTGAACCATTTGTTCCTTTACCATACAGGTGAAGGTGTAACAAAATAACCCCATTGATTTTTTTTTTCCTTTGCATTTACCAACAACAAACAGCAAAACCATAACTTAAGATCCAAGGATGGGTTATGGCTAAAGGCAGACTGTAAGCAGGAAAGAAGACAAAATGCATCATACTGTCATGTTTGATTTATAAGTAATTCTATGTACTGGCACGTCCTAATGTAAAAAGAATATTTGGAGCTTTGCTTATCCACCTTTGGTAAATAGAGTTAATGAGATGTACCTGGCTTCTCTGTTGTGACATAACAGAGTCAAGGGCAGGGCACTGTGCTGGACCTTTATTCCAAAAGAGTCAAAGGGTGTGGACGTTTCATTGTTAACTGCTTCATTTACATAATGGAAAGTCAAGTTTGATTTCATGACTTTACATCACTTTGGACATGCATTTTCTGAACAGTGAATTTTGGAAATACTCAGGTCTAAAAAGAATATCAATATATTCTATCATTGGAAGCTGTAGAGAACTGTATGATTGGTTTTGACCCTGTTAAGTCCTGGTTTAGACTTTGTTTTAGTCCTAGTTTATGCTGATCTATACTTGGTTTTGACCTTCTGGTTGTCCTCGGTTTAGTCCTGTCTGGATAGGTCCTTAGTGCAAAGGGCCATGCAATGTTTTGGATGATTTCATGTTGGAGTGGCCAACATTTAGCTGTATAATAAAACTATGCTGTCATTCTCCTCCATGGTAACAATCAGCAGTCTATTAAACATCCACCTGCAAAGAAGAGGCGGACCAAATTATACACAAGATGCTGGTGTCATACTCCGATGCCAGCCACATAACATATGCTAGCATCCTCCAAGAGTAGCTTTCCATCACCGCCACACGCTGTTGATGGATCGCTTTACTGTGTGAGGCAGATTTGTTCAACTCGCCTGAGCAGGAAGTCACTCATCATCACCTCATTTCTTTGTAGCATTATGTCAATCATGTACTATTATAGAGGTAAGTTTAACATGGTCAGAACCACAAGAGCTGGTTCGGAGCAGTAACTGACGCGCAATTCATAAAACACTTTGCGGATGATCTATGAGAAATAAAAACTAAAGCACTGGGATAAAAATGTAGCTTTCAGTTCGTGGTGTTAGAGGCATTTAGCAAGAAAAATAGAAAATGCCAAGTTTGAGTAAATCAATACTTCAGAGTTTATAAAAAGAGAACCTCTCCTCAGAATGTGACCTTCCACCATGGCATTGACCCTGCTTGTTTGACAATGTAAACATACCATGCTCAAACCTAGGCTTATATGGGATAAGAATCTAATTTAGGAATAAAAGCTAAATTTGTATTAATTTCCTGTTAGGGATTGCAACGTGACTATAGTGAGACAGAGTTACATGCACATCTTTGAGTGCCAGAGTAGGGGAGAAGGTCAGAGTATCCAGAGAGAACTCAGGTTAACACAGGGGGTGCATGCAAACTTCACCCAAGAGAATGTGTGTTGCCCAGCTTAAAGCTAGAACCCACAACCCTTTTGCTGAAAGGCATGGGCACTAACCACTATGATTCATTGCCCCCTCCTCCCTATATGTGACAATGGTTAGAATACCTTAGCTCAGGGGTCTCCAACCATTTTGCCCATGAGAGCTACTTTCACGAAATGAAAATTGCAAAGAGCTACTTATTTTTTGTAACATTTGTCTAATGCATAGTTTATTTTAACATAAAGAAAATAGATTTTGTTTTCATCAAACATTTACCTATAGATTTTTTAAATGTAAGTGGCCACAGCTCAGTTTGGCTTTAAAACATCAATCTAATTTGACCAATCATGCTTATGTAATATTCATAAACTCTTTGGAGAGCTACTTGGAAAGTGGTTGGGAGCTACTGGAAGCTCACCAGCTACTGGTTGGAGACCCCTGCCTTAGCTAATCCTTTGTTACTTTACTCACTTGTTCCGCAAAAATATCACCAATAACTTAACCTTTGTAGGAGCAATAGAAAACTCACCCAAATGCCCCACTTCCTACTTAAAAAGAAAGTCTCATTGGTTTTAAAAATGACTGTACATAGGTTTGAGCATTGATTCTACGTTAAGTACAATATGCTTTTCTGTTTGTGTGACATTTATCTATAAGTGCACTATAGCCATGCCATAACTGAGTTCACACAAAAACTGCCCCCGTCCAAATGATAGCAGTAATATAACGCTCACAGAATAAAATAGTGCCAGTGTGGTAGGTGGATAATGTGAGCCCAATGTAATTATTCTCAAAGAATGTCCCATTGAACTAAAGCACAGCCCAATTACAAGTGCATTTCAGCAAAACCGTAATCCATAATCCTGCAGGCACGATATAGAAAAGTATAGGTTTAAAAATGTGGACGTACAATCTGCACACAGCCATGACAAAGAGGATTTAATGAAGATACATTGTAATCATTCGACACAAAGGGTCTATGCATAAGCAAACGGAGAAGAACGAGCCACACTGTTTATATATTGCAATTGGTGATATGGAGATTGTGGTATAGACTATTATTTCTAATTCACAATATATTTTTAGGCTTGTTGGGAGGTTGAACATTTGCTATTCATAACTCATGTGATCATTAGGGTATAAGCTATGAATGTAGGAATATTTTTTTCTTTATTTCACCAGGCAAAACATGAAGAATTTCTTATTGACGATGTTGGCCTGGAGTTTCTAGATGTAGTTTCTCCCGTACCCTGAACTAGAGCTAAAGTAGAGTGATAAATTGATAAAAGAATTGTGTCATGGCAGTGTCTCGTAAGTGCAATACATAAATCGTGAACTGAAATCTTTGCTGTTGAAGTCTGATTTTGCATTTCTACAAACAATACCACCCAATAAAGGTATTTGGTATCACTGTTATTACTGGGGTTGCATAAATTGCCTTCCACATGCATCAATATATTTACATGCAAACAAGCTATAGTTGATTTCCATAGAGCCAACTTCGGTTCTCTGTTGCACTATACTGCATAACAGTGTGGGATTTCTGCATTGTACAGTCATGTTTACTGTTTTATATTTAAGTTAAGGCCCTCTTGTGATGCTGAGAGCCCATGCTGAGTACAACCTGCATCCTATAATGGTATTGGAGTATACTGTATATGAGGCTGGCTGCTGCTGTAGTCATTAAAGTCACTTTAAGCCCTTCATCTGCACACTGCTGGTCCCCTCCTGAATGCTCAGAGGCTGCACAGCGCTAATGGAGTTTGGACTAGACCTCAGGGACCACCGGGAGAACGAGGGAGCAGAAGAAAAAGAAGAAGGTGGAGCAGAAGAAGTGATAAGCATTTAAATGTGGTGCTAGCATAACATTAGCAAATGAAGAGTGGGCATTAGCGTTCTAATAAGGTTTGTTTATCCATAATGGAGCTTTGTGTTGGGAACTTCTTTAAGGCGAGACACTGGGGAAACAAACATATTTTTCTCATGCAGTGATTAATATTTGGCCGGATCAACCCCCAAACAAGTCAGCTAAAATATTTGTATTATTATTATTTATGTATTTATTTAACAATTTTTAACTTGCATTTACAGATTCCAACATCAGAAAATATTCAAAAGATTTCAAAAAATGTATCTCAGTCAGTCCAATCAATTATTTCCACTTCACTAGCACAAAATACAACATTTTAAAGGTGGGGATTTATATCATATTTGTTTATCTTCAATTTCTTATATTCATCTTCTTTTGCTTTTATTCATAAGGGTCATGGGTAAGTCTTTTCCAGAAATGGGCTTAGCATGCCATCATAACACAATGGTAAATATGAAAGATAAATTAACATATTCTAAAACAGATGCATAATTTTAAATCTGGCACAAGTAGATACATGCAAATTCATAAATTAAATTACATAAATCTATTTTTTCCCATGTTGATGTCAGCAACTCGAGTAGTCACAATATCTCTGTCGGTTAGTTTTTTCCCCCCATTTTATCGTAGTGTCTAAACCAGGGGTGGGCATTTTCTCATATTTTTTAAATAGAAAATATTGCCAATGTATCACTCACGTTGTTATAACCTGCAGTAACCAGTTCACTCCACATCAACATATTTTTTCACTGAGGTCCGATCGAAGGCTGTATGTCTCATTTGTCAGAAATGGCTTGCAGTTTACAAAGAATACAATATCAGCTGTCTCACTTGGCACATTTTTAAACCCCATGTGGCCTTTGAGTCAAAAAGTTTGCCCACCCCTGAGCTAGCCTTAAAAGCGAAGGCGTTCCCCGGGGTAAAAGGACAACACTCAACACCAAGCAGTGTCTCATTAAAACCAGACCCCGGTTATTGCACAAGATGAAGGCATGTGTGTAGGGTCTGTTGAATGACAGAAAACATGACAAGAGAACAAGCACAACACAGAAAGAGGCTTTAATGTCAGCGGGAATTAAAGAAAGGACTTTTGATGTCTTTTAATAAAACATCCGTCAAAACAACAACAAACAGACATCCAGCACACGCGCATCCGTCAAGTCAACACAGCTCACCGCGAGTGTCACGGCCGTGGAGTTGCCATAAATCGAATAGTTCAACTTTGTTCAAAACTGGAAGCACACACAAAGTTGCAGGAAGAGGAAGGAACAAGAGAGGCGATCGTAAAGTGATGTGTCCCAGGTGTGCGCGCCATCCTCGGTGGTAGTTAAGAGCAACGCCTCAGCCATCCGTCACCATGGAGATAACAAGCTGTCAGGGCCACGCCGGTTCACGGGCCACAAAAGGCCGGGCACTGAGGCTGCACACACCCCGGGAGCCAATCAGAGCGCAGATAATGCAGAGAGAAAGGATAGTTACCGGCTTGGAGGGCACAGCAGAGGAAAATAAGGTTTGGGGAGTAAAGAATTGATAGGTGGATGACAGGGGTAACGGAGAGGGTCAAACGTGAGAGCCTCCGGGGCCATGCTAATTATAGAAAGTATATGGAGTGTGATTGTGATGATGCTTGGATGCGGAGAGTGAAAAAAAAAGACCGGCGCTCACAGCCATGCACCAATCAACACTTAGCAAACTCATACACAGTATTTCTCTCACTCTTCGGGTAAATCAATTCATAACCAACATTTCAATAATGTACGGGCAATAATGTGCAGAGCAGTTGTTTAACATACTGTGGATCCAATAATGTATAGTTAATTAGAGAGTCTAATAGGGCTTGTTGAATGGACTGTTGAGTTGGCATTCATGGCATTTTTCAGTTCAATATCATTTTGGATTTGGCAGCCATCATTATTTTTCTTTAAAAAAAAAAAATAACCCAAGGAGGAAACATATGGATGTAGCTTAAACAACATCTTAATGTAATAAACAGCCAATCGGGAGGACCATGAAACACATCTGGACAGAGAAATGTAAAAAATAATAATAATAAAAGAAAGCGTAACAATCTGGTCGGCCAGGCTAGTATAATTTGCTAGTAAACGCAGCAGCTCCAAGCATATGAGTTATGAGCATATGAGCCAATGGCTGTATTCTGAATATGCTTGGCTGTCCTAATCATCTCAGATGTATCTATAATTCATATCTACTTAGCCTGTAGAGATGCTCTTGTTATCTAGCTTATGACTTCCACACAAATACATAAGTAAAATCAAAAGTAAAGATAAAATGCTTACCCTATTGTTGTCACTAGTGCAATCTGAAACAATGGTTCATTATTGATTGGGTCTTCCCCACTGTCTATGTGCCACAGTTTCATCACCATCACAGGATGTTTTCCACAGCCAGGCAACATGGGAAATATGCCCTGCTATGTCTAATCCAGCCTTGGATAGCATCTATGGACACATCCCTATAGTCCTCCTCCATGGAAATCAAGAGGATTTCTCTAGTGTGGGTTTTCTGTCATAAACCCTTCAGTAGCATGCTGTGAGGAGATTCTTTTATTGTACTGAGGAACAGGGAATAGGCCATTGAACCAGATGTGACACTAATGTCACAGGATCAGAGGATACTCACTGCTACACACCAGAGGGTCCACTCTGTGTTTGAGGTGCAGCCAGCAATATTAATTTAATAATATTACTTTATGGATAGCAAAAGTAAAAACAGAAGTGCCGACATGGCCCATTTTCCACGCTCTATTCACTGATTCATAAACTTTTGAACTCTTGCCCATTTTAATCAAAACATGACCACCTACTGACAAATCAACAAACAAACCAACGCTGGCAAAAACATAACCCTCTTGGCCGCAATGGCTCTTGGGCCAAAAACGAGATACAATTTCACAATGACCTGTGATCTTTATATTTAGTCAGGGTTATTCTTTACATACTACGAGTAGAATGCGGATGAGTATTTTATTTTATGATATACAGTATATGTACTGTGTATTGTATATTGTTGTGCAAACGCTGCCTGTTACTGTTGCTTTATGGACGTTTAAGTGACGGCTACATTATGCATTAACCAGAAAGTCAAGCAATAAAAACAAAGTCTCTAATGTATTGTATGGCAATATAAATATGAACCAAAGACTGTGCGGGGAGTGAGGAGAGGGGGAAGGAAAAAGCTTGGTCTGAAATGGCATTGACACCAAAGCAATTAGGATGTATTGCTGTTGAATATGTGGATGTATCTTAAAGAAGAGAACCAATGGTGCAATAGTGTGTGGGGATAGAGATTGAGATGAGAAGCGCTGAGCTACAGTAAAGTGTGGGAAACCATTGCAGTCACCAAGAGCCTCACACATTTTAAATATATAAGAGCTTTGGGATTAAGCATTTACCCCGGAACTAGACGACCATTTAAGCAGTGTGAGAAAGAGCCAACACTTGGGCACTCCTAACTGATCACTGTAACCATAAAGTTTTATTGACTAAGAAATGCAATCAGACTTCACATTTTCAAAACCCAAACGTTGTATCCACCAAATGACAAATCCAGCCTCCTCTTATAAAACCTCAATTGTGTTCCGTCTGCTATGGCCTGCCCTTTTGTTACAGAAATGGTCAGTAACATCTTTTCCCGAACACACAACCAGCTTAAACTGCACTGTCTACTCTGGTGCGATCGATACGCACTTACAAATCACTACTGTGGTGCAAACATCAAATACACCCAGAGTCTTTTCCAAGCTGAGGTCCCACACAGAAAGGAGATACATGCATCCTCCGAAAGCTCTAAAAACTTCGACCCACACACGCTGCACCGTTATATCCTAATTCAGTGGCAGTGGGCTGAAGCACCAACAACACAATACACAACAATAGAGTGACTGGGGGCTGTGTGCTTTCCAGTGTCTCTGCGGCAATAACAAACTTCCCTCGAACCACACTGTATCTTTCTCTCTCTCACTCACAGGTGTTTTAACATGCTTACAGAGTCAGCCACAGTGGGTGTCCGTGAGCCAATGAGGCGCAGCCAAGGCTCAGGCGATGTGAAATAAGATTTGCAGAGAGTGTGTGTGTGTGTGTGTGTTCGAAGCCTGTGGCATATGGGAACTGAGAACTAACATTAGCGAGCGGTGTAAAATCCTTCTGAAACCTCTTTTCAACAAACATCAAAGATGAAAACTGACTGTCCAGTTAGGTGTGCTGCCTAGCTGTAGTAGGTTTTTACAGAGGTGGGATAAGTACTGAAAATGTGCACTCCAGTAAAAGTACCATTGCAACTAAACAGTGATGGGTAAATGTAAATAGGTATTGAATGCGGTTCCCTTTGTCCACCGTAAATGAGAGCATGTTGATTTGGCTTTGGTTTTACACTTTTTTTTATTCATCTGGGCTTGGGGCTGACACAAAGACTACATTGATTTATATCCTGTTGTGGCTGGATTTTACTCTAGTAAGAATATGTTTACGATGCATTTTCATTTTAAAACGTCATCTTAGTAAGCTACCTCAAAAGCTTTTTTCCAAATTCGACACATTAGCCACACAGATGGAGCATTTAGACAGTGATCAACTAATGCTTCGACCCAGGGAAATATTATATTAGAAAATGTTCCTTATTGTGACAAAAAAACCTGACTCTAGACATCAAGATTTCTATTGTTTTAGTTATAAAAAATTCAATTCATGTTCAGAAATAGGCCTACATGTTATTATTAGACTCAACAGACACAGGTTTTGCCATTTTGTGACCGATCTTAGTGCCTTCACCCTCTTACCTTTGTACCTTTCTGCAGCTGTCTCCAGCCCACAGTTGTATTTTGACTGACCTGCCACTGGCCCGCTTTTGATGTGTGTTCGGTCTTCTTTTGTCTCTCCCCCTTATAGCGCTTGCTCAGGGAGGGATTGTATTTCTCACATTTTTACCATTGTGCTGCAAGTCGGTTCAATATTGTCAAAAATAAACATCAAAGAGTGAAAAATCAATTACTTAAACACAGAAGTCCTCGGGGGTCCACTTCAAACTCACCAAAGGCGTTATATTAATTATCTTGTCAAAATGTACAACTCTACTGCAGAAACTAGTATTTTTATCAACTGTTAAAAATGGTTGGTTTGTACAGTGGGTTTGTCCTTGCAGTATGCTGAATTATTAATGCATTCATTTTTCAATATAATTTAAAAGGCCACTTTGTTCAATTGACGGCAAAGTAACTCAGCGAGTGCAAGTGGAATTAATTAATTAATTAGTAGTATCTCATGTGAAATAGAATACAAGAATGATCCTTTTTTCTTGTCTGATAACTGAGATTAAAATCTTATCAACAGACTGGTGACTATACATACACCAGTAACTAAATATTTTAACTCTTTAGCAAGCAAGTACTTAAAAGACCAAAAAAAAAAGTAATCTGGACCAAAATTCTACCCCACAGTTCAAACATGAACAACCAGCCGTACTGCAGCTAATCTTTGGGACCACTTCTGCCTGTGACTCCTCTGACAATCAAGTGAACATTAATAAAGTTTATCTATAGAATTACAGAGTGGTTAGTCGTAGCTCACGTGAAATAGAATACAAGAATGATACTTTTTTTAAAATCTTATGAACAGACTGGTGACTATACACCAGTAACTAAATATTTCAACTCTTTAGCAAGCAAGTACTAAAAAGACAAAAAAAAATTAAGAATCTGGACCAAAATTCTATCGCACAGTTCAAACATGCAAACCATCCGTACTCCAGCTAATCTTTGGGACCACTTCTGCCTGTGACTCCTCTGACAATCCAGTGACCGGGCCAACCTCAGTTTAAAGCTTTGTGAATTGATGGACACAAACCCACTAATGTCCGCCAGCTTCGAGCGCTGTGTCCAGTCCCTAAAGTGAGAGGATCATCCTTCATCCCACTGCAGCAGTCAACCCTTCTACAAACAACAGCCTGTGCCCAGACACTGCAGACACATTCACAACAGGCACATGCCATTGTCCAACAGCAGCAATACAAATCAGTGTAGCATAGTGTGTGAGCATTTGACTTACTTTGAGAAGGTTCTGGTTCGAGGCACTGTAGGGTGTAGTAAAATATAGTGAATAAAATGATGATTAAAAGACAGAGATGAAAAAAGCTGGCATAGATTAATGAAGTTATATAAAATCACTTAGGCAGGGGCATGATGGGTTAGATAAGAAAAATGAATTTTTGGCACAACTGCCGTGGGAATCAGGCAGTGTAAGCTAATATCTCAGAGGTCCACACAGATGCAGAATATAACTAGTATCTATTCAGGCTACAGGCTTTTTGTTAAAAATATAATCATAAAAAACCAAGATCATTGTTCATGTCTAAACTAAATATTGTTGTGGGAAAAATAATGGGAAAGGCATATATGTTTAATATTAATGCATTTATATACAGTACATGTATTAGTTACATTTATTATCTGACTGACGACACTCCATATATCCAGGTTTGGATTCATAAAAGGTATGAATTGAATATGAATGAATGTTTTGTGTTTGAGACTTGAAGTTACCTAAGTGCATGGTAGTGTCCCAGTGGCTTACTACTCACTCTACTCTCCTCTATATTTGCACATTTTCACAATAGGAAGATAACCATCTCAGATTACACAGCTGTCAGTGGTGACACTAAATGTCTAGGATGAGAATCATCTCGAACTGTGAACACAGGGATCAGTAACGTGTGTGAGTCTGTTTTCATAGAGAATGCTAAATGAGAAAATGGCTTGTGGGTGGGTAAAAGCTGACCCACATTATGTTTTATGCAGACAGTTGTATTTGGTGTATATAATATATTTTACAAGGCTGAATGAAAAGGATATGGGCTGGACACCATGCGGATGCACCAGTTGCGAGGGCAGGTGGTCTGCTTGAGGCAAAAGAAGACCACAGGCGCCAGCTCGGGGAAAGGCACCACCAGAGTGCTCAGGTCACTGCCGATGCTGATGTCATCGGCTGGACCCGCCTCCTCGATGATGTCATCAGCCTGCGCCGAGCTGTAGTCCTCCATCTGCCCTGGCCCTGCCGAGGAAAGGGTCCCCAGCGGCACAGGACACTCCTCGCTCGTCATGGCAACCCAGCTCGGATCTGCAAGACAACGGCAACAGTTAGCCCATTGTAGGGATACACATCGGTATTAGGTCAACATCTGTATAGGCCGATATCCACAAGATTTTTTAAGCAGTTTCTACTGTGATTTTTTTATTTCCATTATAAGCCTACCAACATATCAGAAAATGCTGGAATCAATATTGGCCAAACTGGGAATTGAAATCCAGTGAGAGTTTTTGCACAAGCGTTAAAAGAGAATTATAAAATATACATGCCCTGTCTAATAAAGTGGCCAATGAGTGTAACATTCAGATTTGTTTCTATCATAACAGCTTGATTGAAGAGACCCACTTCTGTCTATGCTATTATCTCAACCTTGACTAAATCAAAACTGCACAGAGGTGGGTAGAGGAGCCGATCATTTTACTCAAATAAGAGTACCGTTACTCAATTAAAAGTAAAAAGTACTCATTCACATAATTACTCAAGTAAGAGTAGAAAAGTACTTGGTGAAAAAACTACTCAAGTCCTGAGTAACTGTTTGAGCTTAATGTCAGATTATCTGTTTAATTTTGTGGTAATCTGCAAAAAAGATAATATAAATATTTGGATATATTCAAAAGATAAACTAAAAACATAAATAATATTTTCAAAAATTAAGGCACAAGGAACAGAATTTCCACATCATCAAATTTTTCACATAAAGCTGTTCTTACATAACACAGAGGTGGTAAAAGTACTCTTCTATATTTCCAAGATTTTACTCAAGTAAAAGTAAAAAAGTATTGTGCAGTAAAGCTACTCAATGGATTACAATTTATTTAAGTTACTTAAGTAAATATAACTGAGTAAATGTAACTGAGTAAATGTAACTGATTAAAAGTAACTGAGTAGATGTAACTGAGTAAATGTAACTGAGTAAACATAAGTGAGTAAATGTAACAGAGTAAATGTAACTGAGTAATTTTGACTAAATGTAACTGAGTAAATGTAACTTAGTAAATGTAACTGATTACTACCCAGCACTGCATCACAACTCCAACAACATCCAAAACACTCACAAATATTTAATGCATGTTGTTTTCTGCAGAGGCCCATTAGTCTTCCGAGCCTCTAATCAAAGCAAATGCTCTTATCGTAAAGCTAACTTGTCTACATAACAGAGTGCATCGCTTACTGATAACAATCGCCCCTCACAATCAAGCACACACACAAGATCACAAAGTAAATCAATGTCAACAGTCATTGCACAATCATTGATGATTCATTTAACCACATCGAGGTGTTGCGGAAAAGAAAATGGCTTTTCATTTCCGACCACTTAGCTGCTGAAGGGGAATCATTTTTAGTTTTGAATACTGCATGGGTACCAACAGATAATCCTGGAAACATTTGGCTTTGGGAGCATTAATTTGTATCGGAGAGGACAGTGTCAGGACTTGTTGAAATCAAGCTGGTCATTGAAAGTCTCTAATGCAAATAAAGCTGGTAGAAAAAGTGTTGACAGAATGACAAAACTTTCCTGGCATCCACCGCTGTCTCTGCATCAAAACACAAATTCCTCTTTGAAGCCAGCCACAGTCTGAGTAAATGCAGAACATATTTGGACTTCACTGCTTTTAACTGGCAGCCAAAGAGGAGCTACAGCAAGAAGCATGGAGCCAAGGCAGCGCTGGCCATGTGTGTATACATATGCAGAGTGTACCAGACATACCTTAATCTAAAACACTAAAAATACAGACTCACAATAATGACTATATTTATGTTACCGTTTTATGTTTGGTAAATCAAAACACAAAATAATTGTCTAATACAAGCTGTTTTCTGGAGCTCCCATTAGGACCCGATAGCAAAACCAATATTATACATAATATATAATTACAGCCAATAGTAGGGCCGATATATGTTTTTGTTTTGTTTTTTTACCTGCACAAAATCAGGTACTGATTTACCGATACGGTACTGATACAGGAGCACTTTCTAGAGAGGAGTTGTTTACAAATATTAGTTACATCACTAATAGGTGAATCTGTTTTCAGCTCCTGGATAGGTCTATAATCAATTATATAATCAACAGATCAAAGATTACTCAAACATGCATGAATGAGACAAAACAGAACGTTGGGTATGTGTTAGAGAAACAACATTATAACATGGTTTAAAGCTCAGAAAACTCAATTTTGCATAATATCGGACCCATCAGCCATCAGCCATCGTCCCATTCATTTCTCACAATGATCAAACAGAAACTAAAGACTGTTGTTTTATAAAAGAAATAGCTATTCAAGGTAATAAACATCTCAATGAGTAAGATTTAACTGAAAGTTTCCTATTATTATAATAAAGTAAAAGAGTTGCATAGTGTCTTGTCTCAATGTGCTTATATTTACTGTATTTTTTGCAATATATTAAGCAGCCTTCATTAAACAGTATACTATTATCCAATACACAAATCCACAGAAGTTTGTTGTGTTTGAACGTGCATCCTTAACATGGTAAATATTAAATATAAATAATATTATTATTATGTATGTCTGTGTAACTAGTACAAGATTTGTATGAGAAGAACAATGTTTGTCAGATGTCTGCAGCAGGTGGAAGAGTCGAAGGCACATAATCATCTATCAGTACACTACCTGGCTCCTCTCTACAAAGTGCTGCTCAAATCATGCTGTCATTTTGCATTTCCTAAAGTGGCCTTTTGTATTAGCGTCCCATAGCAACAGCTGCCTCCTGCAGAGCCAGGAAGTTTATTCTTACTCTGCTGTGTTTTATTTCCCATGACAAATCTCCTTTCTCTGCAGCCATTACCGGTCTCTCCAATTAAAACAAGGAGACAGCCGAGATGCCAGTGTGTAATTCTATAGATAGAGCGGAGTGAAGCATTTGATCAAACTGCACATTGACATCTCTATGCTCAAACTGCAACTGGAGCCCCAAAATGTCTCCAGCACGTACAGTATTGTGTGTAAGACATCTCTAAAGTAGTGCTTGGTTCTCAATCTCAAATGTTACAAACCATCCATCCATCCATCCATCCATCCATCCATCCATCGTCTTCCGCTTATCCGGGGCCGGGTCGCGTAGGCAGCAGTCCAAGCAGGGACGCCCAGACTTCCCACTCCCCAGACACTTCCTCCAGCTCTTCCGGAGGAATCCCGCGGTGTTCCCAGGCCAGCCGAGAGACATGGTCCCTCCAGCGTGTCCTGGGTCTTCCCCGGGACCTCCTTCCGGTGGGACCTGCCTGAAACACCTCCCGGGGGAGGCGTCCAGGGGGCATCCGAAACAGATGC
>JAVQKC010089888.1:0-13217 GCA_036025475.1 Philypnodon macrostomus
AATGCAGCTTTAGGGAATTTTCTAAATTTGGCAAAAACATTCTTCACAAACATCCAGACAAATCAATAAAGTGATTAAGGTGCCCGTTGGTAACAGTTGTAGCAGACGTACGGGGCAGATGTATGGGGTCGTTTTTGCCGATATACACCTTGCTGTCGGGGACGACAGCACAGGCCTAGTTTAAACAAGAAATGCATAATAATCATAGATTATACAGCACATTTCAATACACCCAAAGCAAGTCCATTATTCATTCCTTCACAGTAACACATCAGTAGTGGTAAGCTACGTACCTCTGCAGACAGACAGAGACAGACAGAGGCATGGCACCACAGACTTTCAGACTTTTGGCCATGATGGGTGAAGTGTCTTGCTCAAGACAACGATGGCAGTGTGAACTGCTTTGAGTGAGAATACTCTTGACTTTCTTTATGTCATTTCTAGCTACGTATTAGTGGGCGCCACACATGCACTATAGGATAACTCACAAAAACATTCCTTTAATTATTCTTGCATGATAGGCTATGGTGTTCTAACTTTTCTTTTTACTTAGCCCTAGCCAAACTGGCAGCTCCTACAATAAGCATGGCTCAGTGTGTGTGCTGGTGTGGGTGTGTGTATGTGTGGGGCCTTGTTCTCAACAGTTTATGGATGATGGATGATGGATGCTGTGAGATACAATACAGGTTTAAATGAAAGAGCAATAGTTCTGTGGATGTAGTGTGTATATGGGGGGAAGTGGGTCAGGTGGTACGAACCAGCACAAAATCTTCTTCTGCTTACCATTATTAGAGTTTGTGGGTGTTTGTAGCCTATTCCTGGAATTATGGTATTTAGGCAGGATACAAATGGGCTGACACACAGACATTGAACCATGTAATCCACGGCAACACAAGGTGGACGTGCAAACTCATGCAAAGAACTGAACCCTCAACCTCCTCGTTAAAAAATAGGAGTGCTATAACCACTGAGTCAATGTTTTGTATATTAATTACAGTTAAATACTGGCAGGCGGACCATGTGTGTCACCGGCGTGAACTTTGATTCACATACAGTAGCTCCACTATCACCTCATATTTTCCCATAGTGCCTCTTATACCCTCTTATACTCGATCAGGGGCATTTTTATCACCCACATTACCCCACAGCTTCCTCCTTGGCAGCACTGGTCTGGAGCCCTGCCATCGCCACAATGATGCTGCCAACCCGTCTCCATGGAAATGTGATTGACAGGCGCTAAGATGGATGCTTGTTTGAGCCAATGGTATATCAAGAGTCGGGTTGTCATGAGCTCGACTCCCTACAGTGGTTTTTGGTGGACCAGCTGAGACGCACAACTTCACAATCGCATAGCGTAGCATAGCATGGGCCCATTGAGAGGAAGCACAATGCATTAGAGGTCCCTGCTTTGGCCTGTCACTACTGTTGTGATATATCATTTATGTCACCATTGTGTCGGCTTCACTGTGCACATGTTGACAGGGCCATTATTCTGGGGGTTGACACATTCCCATACATTCACAAGGCTTTGATACGTTTCTGCTACATTTAGACAAGCCTTAATCAAATATAGGAGCCTTTAATGGGCAATGGACTGTTGAGTCATACACAGTGTGATTAATACAGAAGACTATGGCCCATCTATAATGTAATTTCTGCCTCCATAAATGTCAGACTAAGACAGACTTTAATATGTATTATAATAATAATGGCTTCCATTTATATATACTGCTTTTGAAGACACCCAAAGTGCTTTATAACTAACGTCCTTATTCATTTGCTCAAAAGTGGTGGTGGAAAGCGAAATCTGCAGCCTGACATCTGACAGAGATGTGACAGTCATACCACAGAAAGGGTCTCTTTAATGACCACCAAACACAGTAATACACAATACTCAGGCAATGTGGGTGAAGTGTTTAGCCCAAGGACACAGCAACAGTATCCACATCTGAGCAGGAAATCAACTGCCAACTTTCCTGTAATTAGATGACCTGCTCTTCAAGCTGAGCCACAAAGGTCCTAATATGTAATGAATAATGTTAATAATATACAGATGTATTGGTTGTATGTGTATGGAAGCTTCAATAATACAGAACTGCATATAAACATTCCATTTCTGACTAAAATGAAACAATATAAACTCATGCTGACCCCTAAAAGCTGGCATATTTGTGAAGGACAGTTGTTGGCTAAGTGCAAATTAAGTATCTTTTTACAAAACTAAGCAGATGTCAAATGGTGGGTCTGGGTGGCTAACGATTTTTAGAAAGTGCTCATCAGTTTCAACAGTGCTTCTCAAATTCTCGTATTTCTGCCACAAAGTCTAACTATGGGCTCTAAAGCCAGTGTGACGAGCTCCTGCTGGTCCTACAGTGTGAAGGCGCTGCCAGGCTGAGCCACCAATTGCCCATCTGCTCCATCAGGGAGAATTCGCACTCCATGTATTTGACTTGTTTTGTGGCTTGGCTGTGAAATGCTCATTAACTTTGCAAAGTGATATAAAAGGACATAAAAATGCAGTATCCAGATACATTTTTTCAAGTGGACATAGACACAGATGTGAATTCTACTGTTTACACATTTAGACAAAGAGAACAATCTATGAGAAGCAGTATGAGCAGTGTGTATTTGCCACGCAGCGTTGTGTTGAGGTGATGATGTTAAACCAGCTTTATTCTTCACTCAAATCTTCATATGCACTACCAGCTGTGAGTGTTGGCCACAAACCATAACCACAAATCAGCATTCATTCAGTGTATTTTGTGCCATGGAAAAAATGGCTAAATTCAGTCACAAATAGGTCAGTAAAGCACAAAGTAGGGTTGAATCTGTATCACAATCTGACATAATTATTATAGCATTTATCCCTTGATTGATTTGGGCACTATTAAATTTACCATTATGGGAAATGACTATTGTCTTGACCAGGGGTGGGCAATTATTTATTTTCAAGGTCCACATTGGGACTGGGGACTGTTGTGGAGGGCCGATAACCTGCTGAGAGTTACTCAATGAAAACTACTAGACAAATAATTTCAGAGTCCTCTATACAAGTAATAAACACATGTCAGAACTGTCAAGTTTCTTACCCTCATTGGCAATTGTCCTCGAAATGATTATACAGTACAGTTCCTATTATGTGTTGATTATTGTTTGACCAAGCCTGCTACGGGCCAGACATATGTCCCCGGGCCGGACAATGCCCAGATGTGGTCTTGACCGAGGTCTTCTAACCATTACTATACCATATTTACACATTCGGCATCAAAATAAACAGTGTTGCCACCCCATAGCTGATTATAAAGCCTTTAAACTCTTAGGATACTGATTTTCAGTCAACGGAGGTGGGCAGGCTCTTTCAGAAATTAACATTAATTGAAAACCACACGTGTACAGTACATCACGTGTACTATCATTTAATAAAGTTGTAGCAGTGAACAGTGTTGAGGTGACCAGAGGAAGTTTTTCCCCTTTTGATGTGAGAGTATTGTACAGCTGCTGGTTAAAATGATGAAACAGGCCGGTCTCATCCATCTCTCTGAACACAACCAGGCATGTCCGGGATGTTTTTGTTCTGTAGGTTGGTTCACTTTAGCTTGTTGCTTCACTGGAACATGTGGGATTTGGATCTCATTGAATAACACTGTTTCTACTCATACCCGCCGCGCCCCGGACATGAAAGAGAACTAGTTTCGTTATTTGCATTTTTTCTTTTTTACGCCTGAGTGTATTTTCCAGTGGGAATATGAATCCTGTGAGCGGTGTTGAGTCCCAGTGCTGCTGTGTCCTGAGTGCATCAGTCCAGCCTTTTCATCTTCACCCTGCCTAACCCGCTCTTCTATAGTCAGACATTTTTCATTTTCTCACTATTCATGCTTTTTATTTGTTTATTTGCAGTTTTCATTATTACATGTATTTATATACTTCTATTAGTAACATTACCTATATACACATTCACATATATTTATCTGTTTGTTTAAATAATCAAAGCTGCACAATATTTTGTTATCTCAATATTGACATATTTAGTAGCTGTGTAATTTGAATTTAGCCCTGGTTTGGTTCTAGTTCGGTTATTAGCCTTTGATTTGCACCCAAATCGGTGCTGTCACAGGCATACCCAAATATTTCCAGTTTAATGTTATTTCAATATTTACTGCTCAGTACACATTTTTCATCATGCAGCTCTTGTTACTATAAAAAGTATTTTGCTTTTTATCTCCATGGACCCTACTCCCTCACACCAACTCCCTTGACTCCATTTTTGTCTCTTAGCTGTTTTTCCAGATAGTGTTTCCATTGCTATGAAAGCACACAAACATTGCAAGCTTAGCAATATGAACATCTGCAGGGATTCTCAAATTGCACGAACACAAGGCAATGTGTGTCTTTTCGATGAATGCTAACTGTTACACATATGTTGGTCGTTATAGGGCTAGACAATATACTTTTATAACAAATAATCTTTCATTGTTTTATTTATTTACTCTATGACCCTGCCTTATTGGTGGTATCGAGATTAAAAGCTTGTGGGAACCTCATAATCCCAATGGTTAATGTATTTTATGTCCACTGTTGTGTGCCAGTGTGTATGTTCGTGCAACAATAAATCCAGTTGTGTAGAGGTTGTAGTGAAGGTGGTTGGCAAAGAGCAGTACTATTAGTGGGTGATTACATCCTAGTCTGTTATTACACCAGCAGCAGCTCCGGAGCAAATGGTAAAAGCTTCACGCGACAACTCGTAAATCTGACACATTAGGCCTGCACGAGCCCATAATTACACAATATGTTTTATGCTGTAAATGACATTAAATGTATGAATGTCAAATAATAAGAACACAAATAATACATGTTTCATATTACAGTCATTTAGCGTCTGTTTGCACATATAGTGTTCTGTAGGGGGCAGAATGATGAAAATGATATCATTTGTTTTTTCTTTGTGTGTTTTGATTTTGAATTTGAATGCTTTTTGAATTGTAATATGTTATGTTATGGTCAAATGGTAAACGTTTGGTAGGTAGTTCTCCAGGGTTATACCAATTTTCTTTTATTGGTATCACTGTATTTGGAAAGCTCATATATGGTATATTTTATAGATGAAACACCAAGACACCCAAGTAAGACATTACTTTCACAAACCAGTAATTAATGTATATTTTCTGCACCTTCATTTGTTTTCTGTACACACATGTATTACATACTGCCCAGTTTGCTGCCTGACTGCTACAAAGCCATTTAGTTATAGTAAATTATTAAACTGTTGTGAATGTCTACAGTGACTGATGCATCCGGCCACGTCCTGCCCTTGCCTTCTGTGTGTGTTATAAAGAAAAGATTGTGTGACATGATGCCAATACATCTATGCAATCACAGTCTGACACACAATCTCATTAATAAGAGCACCATCCTGGACTGCCCAGGACAGCAAGACTCAAATAAATGAATAGAGGAGGGTAGAAATGAGAAATGTTCCTTGGAGGTGAATAAAGCTCAGAGATGACTGTGAATGGAAAAATAGCAGTAGACGTGCACTAGATCAAAAGAAGTGAAGGCAATAGAGAGTGTGATCAGACAGGTATGTATGTGCTTATCTCCTGAAATTACACTTTCATACAAGTAAGATGCCTTTTCATACCAAAGAAGCTGACTTTCCGTTCTTTGTGTAACTTTTGAGGAATCTTTAACATTTTTTAACCAAAAGCCAAACAAGCATACTCTTGTACCTGTACCAAGACTGGATAAATGGAAAGGGTTGCATCAGGAAGGGAACCTGGCATAAGACCAATACCAAAACAGTGTACAGATCACTGCACACTAAAAAGCAAAGAAAAAATAGTGTTGATTGGTCAGTGTTTTCTGGATTAGGATGCACTAGGGAGGGGGAAGGACTCAAACATGTGATTGCAGCAAAACACAACTCTGTGTAAACTGCATGAGGTATTGAGCTCAAAATAATGGAGTTTCCATTATATGGGCGCTTAAAAATCAGTATAGGAATGTAATTTCTATATGACTTATGTGTTTTTCTGTCTCTGCTGCAGGTGTGTTACCAGAGCGACAGTTCAGTGGGACCCAGTTTGTTTGCAGTGTGGTCGCATCCCACGTGAGCCACCAGCCCTCCAACAGTTTTAGTTTTGTATGGATCGCTCCACCACCGGGCACTGGTTGTGTCAACTTTCTGTAAGTACCAATTTTTTGGCCCCGGTTTTGACCTTTGTTACTCTTAGTTTTGACCTGGTTAATATTATGGCTTGTTTTTTAGAGGGTTAGGGACATTTTAATGGAGGGAACTGGAACCACCTCAGAAAGAGGTAGCTGGAAAAGGACCATAAGTGGACAGAAGCAGAAGTGTTTAAAAAAGGACCCAAGTTGTAACAGGTGCTATAGAGTCACAGAAAGTTTCTCAATCAATGGGAGTTGCCACTTTCCCATTGGAAAATAATATGTAAGTTTTAGCCCAGCTCCACCCGTTCCCTTGGGTCGGGCGGGACACAGACTGTGACACAAATTCTGGGTCACAGTCCTGTCTGGTTCATGTGCTCCTCTGTGTTAGTTTATATTGGGCTAAATCAAATCTTGCGTCAAACATTCAAGAGTTTCTCCCAGTTCTGTCAAGCCCTGATGATTTTTATCTCAGTGATCTTTTTGAAACACCCTCTATCTACCCTTTCCTTTAGTTAGACTGTGTGGTGATTTACAGCCATGTGCTCATAATTTGTCAAAATGCAATTAACAGCTGCGCTCAGACAACGGACAGATTAAATAACTGTGCTCTATGCAAAGTCACCACAGTGAAGTGCTTACCTTCCAAGTTTCCAAAAAATATCATATTGCTTCATTTCTCTTCTGATGCCTATTCCTGCAACTATGGGCCTTAGGCGGGGTACAACCTGGACAATAGATAGTTAATCAATGAAGAGACACACACTGACAGACACTAGAGCCACCGATTTACCAAGCACATGCATGTCTTTGACCGGTGGAAGGAAGCCAGATAAATCCCATAGTAACACAAGGAGAACAGACAGACTCCATTCAGAGATAATGTAGTCAGCTGGCTCAAGGATTTATGATGGAAATTGTAAAGTAATTGTTTGCATATTTGTTAATTGAGAAACATCAACTAACTTTCCAAAAATGCATCATCAGATTCCTTTAGGGTTGAAGTAAACTATGAGACACTGAGTTTTATAGAGAGAGAATTGAGCTGGGGAATTCACTCAAGTGGAGATGCCATTTAGACAATATCCACCGCAATAAACAGATTTACTGGCATTTCGTTTGCCAGAAAACTTACTTACTGTGGAGTGTGTCATCTCACGGGGGTTGTGGGTTTTTTGTTGGTGATTGTGCCTTGTGTTGTGCTGTTTTGTGTCGTCAGTGTAAATGAGGGAGCAGTTTGCCAGTGGTGATTACAGCCCGGGACTGGCAGGGGGCCACAACACTGTGACAATAGGGGCTCCTGCGGCTGACCTTATCAAAGTCAACCAGTTACACTGCATCTGGCATCCCTCTACTACATTACACTTAGGGCCTGTTCCAGTTTGTAGCTTGGTCTTCAGCAGAACAACTTTAGACAGGTGAGACCCTAGAGAGCAAATCCCAGGGCATTTTGTGTACCCCTTTAAATGCTACAGAATTGACACTTATGTCCAACCCATATCACCACAAAAGCCAATGCAAACAATGGAAAGTAATAGCTAGGTGAGATTTCTTCTCTTGTCTGTGTAGAAACTAAGCATTTTCAGCTCCTGAGAAGACCAGCATCTTAGCATACAGGGTTAGTCAAACATGCAAACTAGTAACTAACTTAACTTCATAACAAAGCTCAGAAAAGTTAGCATAATAGGGTCTCTTTAAGTCCAACTTATTGGGAGGTGATGAGCCCTATCCCAGTTTCCCATGCAGTCCTATCTATGAGTGTTTAAATTACAGTTATGGACAGCCAGTCAATCCAGTGTCCTTCATAGAGCGACTTGTGCCTGTACATTATTATGGAGCCAGCAGCAGTTTTATGGGCAATATTGTGGGAGTGTTTCTGGTAACAGATCACCAGGAGTGTGATAGACTACCTCATGGGCATCCCAAAGAACTCATTTTCAAGGTGGCTGTAAATTGCCACCAACAGAGAAGTGAAGGCCTTGGAAGGGCGCAAGAAGAGAACTCAGGCACAAGAAAGGGGCTCAAGAAATGAAAGATTTCCTCAAGATGTATATGAATTTTCTGACCTTTATCTAGATTAGAACTTCTAGATAGTATCAAAAGTCAAAAAGAAAGGTTTTGTGTGTAATGTAACATGCAAGAGAAACTTTTGGTGAATTCAAGGGATTTCCATCTGGTGGATCAGGGCAAAATGAGGATTATAGTAAAAATAAAATAAAAAGATTGAATCAAGTTTAATCAAGTTTTTAATACATAGGAAACAATCAAATGTATTTCCAATTTATTATGTATTTTTTTCAGATTTCTGGTTTTACAATACATTTATAGCATTATTAAATAAAAAGTGTAAAAAGTGGCACATCTTGAGAAAAAGCTGATTTATAGCTTCCTTTGATATTTTCATTCAGCATCATGTTGGTCCTTCAGTCAGGGTCTATTATTTTTCTGTAACTGCCTGCGTCTCTAGTATGTTACATGCGTGTCGTTCCTATGTGCGTGTGTTTGTGATTGTGCGTATTGTACCGTTTCCCCACGAGTCCCCAACAGCTGCTGGATTGGAGATTGCTTTAATTACTGCATCTCTCCCAAAGTGATTTGTGAGATAGCGGTGCATCGGCTCAGATCTCAATGTCATTTCACCCTCTGTGCTGTGTCCTAAATGTGTGTTGGACAGAGTTCTGCAGCAATCTACAGGGTATGTGCAAAAACTGTACAGATTAATCGCTGTACACTTTCCACAATGACACATCTACCATCAACACTAACATATTTAAGTTTAATCACTATTCACATAGCCGCAACTCAATGCATTCTGGGACATGCTCAAGACAAGCTGAAGTTTAAACTGAGCATCAGAATGGGTAGAATGTGGATTTCCAGTTGAATCTGGTATGGACCATGGACTGGATAACATATAAAATAATTGGGCTTGTTTGAGTGTAAATGGCCTGATTAGAATTGTCATTTTACATGTATTCTCATCCTGCACCACAGTTTATATATGAGCTTTTCCAAAATTCAATGCGTGTGAATGATAGCCACCTGCCTATATTAAACAGGGGTCAAAGGTTAGAGGGGACACATCAATCAGGCATATGACCTATTTACCACACAACACAACACCTCATTTTCTCCTGGCCTTAGTCTCTACCATTGATTTTCTATTCTTGTGTCAATCTTTGGGTATATTTCAACATAAATTCGGTTGTTAATGAGCTCCCCGTATTGATAAAGCACCACGCTGGTCTGATGCCGTCTGACTGATATACTGTGGACACCGGGGCACCCGACATGAACGATTGGTGTTAAAATAATGGCATTTTGGTATTAGACAGAAATATGGAGGGGGCATGTGAGTTATGATCGAGGACATACATTTGAGAAACTTTTTCTTACTAAGAGGAGGACAGAGCTTCAAATATGACACAGCCCGCCTATATAATTATTAGATTCATAAATTCACATGAAAGACAGCTACTCTTTTATCTCCCACAGCGACACAAACTTTTCTTTTCTTGGATTTTAAGATGTCCAATTGAGTTATATTCAGCCATGTTTGGGTGTGTCTGTTTGCTGATGTACTTACCTTCTCAGGAGCTGAATTGTCCTATAGATAGAGTCTTTTTCCTGTAGGAGTAAAGAGTTCTAATGTATAGTCAAGTGAGCATGGTCAGCTGAGCGGGCCCTAAAGGGATACACAACGGAGAAAGCAGACATGCCAAAAATAAGTTAGATATTGCTTCTTGTTCGGAAACATAAAATGCTAAAAGCAAAAGGCTCCTTTAACTAGAGATTTGTTATACGACGATAAAAGATAGTGATATA
This sequence comes from Philypnodon macrostomus, assembly GCA_036025475.1. Classification (NCBI taxonomy): domain Eukaryota; kingdom Metazoa; phylum Chordata; class Actinopteri; order Gobiiformes; family Eleotridae; genus Philypnodon; species Philypnodon macrostomus. The sequence continues at coordinate 9,991 of JAVQKC010089888.1, forward strand.
AAGTTATGCATTCATTTCTGCTCTGCTCTTCACTGTTATGTTTACTGTATCAATATTATGATGAACGTTGGACTGGATGTACATTGAATTTATTGTTATTGGTTTTTGAAGACAGAGATAGCAGTAGTCTTCTGTGCAAGAAATGCCAGCTAAAATTGTGATCAAATTTAAATCATGTACATGGCGTAATAAAATTGTGATATTCTATTTATATATTTTTATTTATTTATATTGTACACACCAATTTTTAACTCTATATCAAAGCCAAGGCAGGTGAACCCTGTCTGAAATGTCCCTGCATTTATAATTTCATCGATAAAGTCTTATTTCCCAAGACAGGATTGTGACCTTAGTAATTACACTTCCCAGTATATGTACATTACATGTCTGTGCTGCTGAGATCAATACTGCTTTAAAATGTCCACATCAAAAACACCAGTAGAGCCACCTGCTGCGACTGGGACCCCCTCATCCATTCTGTGAAATAGAGCGTGGAGACGGAAAACGAGAAGCACCTCATTTTAAATTCAACAAAATGAAGTGTGCTCCCGGGATGCATTTCAGCTCAGATGATAGGGCCGCAATTGCCCTATCTGTCCCTGCAAATATGCCCTCCTCCTATTTAGACAAGATCAATAGCTCCAGATGACTTGTTGAAATCATTGATTTGTGTAAATACCGGGTCAGTGGTTCTCAAACTGTGGCATGTGGGCTCTCTCTAGGATCGTTCAGGAGTCGTCATGAAAGTCAGATCATGTTTAATTTTGACATAATGTAGGCCTGGTATAGTAATGGTTTAGACCTGATTTTGCCATTTTATCCTGGTTTAGTCAACACCTGGTTTAGTCCTTGTTTAGACCTGGTTCAATCTTGCTTCACTGTATAACATCTGTATAATGTACTGCTGGTTTTGAACTGGGTAAATTCTAGTTTAATTCCTAGATTAATATTAGGTTAGTCCTGTTTCAGCCTAATTTTGGTCAAATAAAATGGTGCTTCAAGCTTAGCTCTTGTTTATTTTATTTTATTTATTTTATTAACCTTTATTTAACCAGGATAAAAACTCATTGAAATTGCAAATATCTTTTGCACGAGTGTCCTGGCCAAGAGGCAGCAACAAAACAGCAGTTTATAACACAATCATCCACACATCACAATAACATATATCAACAATACAAATAAATGCAACAGACACAGATCTAATTAAAACAATTACAGCTAAAAGATTTAGTTTCAAGATCAGTTAAAAGAGCTTTGAAAGTGTCAAGAGATACCAGTTCCTTCAATTTAATTCATTCCAAGAATAAGGTGCTGTGAATCCAAAAGCCTTTTTTCCACAATACCCATGTTTGGTCCGAGTGACCGCTCTAAAGAAGAGAAGGACAGATCTTCACTCAGTTTCCGTCTATTAACCCCTTAATGATTGTGTTTCCAGCTAAAAACACTATTTGTATTTCTTCACTTTTCTAATCTATTTCTTATTGCCTCCTAATTGTAGTCAAGGTCAATTGCTTTTCTCCTTGCTGCGTATTACTCACAGTTCATCTGCGGGCTGCGTTCAGAGCCATAACTCGTATACGACCTGATGTTAACAAGCAGGTAATTTGCCAAACAACTCCCAAATCCCTCCTCAGTGCAGCATCATTAAATTTACATGTTTTCTGAGACGCTTTTTTCTCAATTAATTCATTTAGCAAAGAGGATGGGGAGGCGGGGAAAGCTATAAGACTAATTGTGAAACTAAAGGCTGTGAAACAACATGGGTATTTTGGAAAATCATTTAATAATTTCTAGATGAAAATAGGGCACTACTGGCCACTATAATAGGTAGATGTTGTATCAAATAAAGAGGAACCTGGTGTGATCTGCTATATCCTAAATACACTGTGTTGTCTAGAGATGGTCCTCTGCAGGCATTGATGCAATTCATGGTTAACAATGGCCTCCCAAGACATTTTTGCCCACAGAACTTCCACTCACTGGATATTGTATTAAACCACCCCATGTTCAAAGTCTCTTGAATGGCCTTTCTTCTTCATTCTGTTGGTTGGTTCTGTTGGTTTAAAACCTCAGCAGATGTAAACAAAAGTGAATCAATACTATCTATCTATGGGCTTAATGCAAGGCTCTTGAAAATCTTTGTGGCTACATTTAGGCCCAATACATACATTTGGCTTTGGCATAAATCAGATGTTTTTCATGTTGCTTGCTATGTGGTTATGTATGGTTAGCAGGAGCTGTCAAACCGGCTCCTGGGGGATACTTATGGCCAACAGCAACGTGTAATCTAACATGGAAGACATGCCTGGTAATTACCCACTCCAGAGCCTTTCGGGAGCTGTTTGAGTGACAGCCTGTCATGGTGCATTCATGTTAAAGCCTTATATGAATGTGTGCAGACTGGATACATACGGCTCCATATACTGTGTAGACTTTGAAAGACAAGGCCATCTAACCCCTGTCTCTTTCTCCTTGAACCAAAAGACTATACCAGCCCATTGCCCTTCCCCCAATATATTTTTTTTATTAATTTCTCTCACAGTCTCCTCTTAGGCCTTATTTTCTTCAATACTCATCTTTCTCATTCATACTGCTATGGAGCTCCTGTCGATTAATGAAAGGGGAGAAGATGGCATGTGCATGTAAAAGATAAATGAGCTTAGGTGTAGAAAAAAAAATGTTACAGCCCTAATATGCTTTTTAACCTAAGAAACACACATCAATTTAATGTTTAGTTAATACTTTGTGTTTAGCAATGATGGCAGTGGTGGTAATATTGTGGAGCCACTCAAGTCTGAACATTGCACTTAAATGCCCTTTTTTGTTTGTTTGTTTGTTTTAAAGCGTTCTGGTAAATTACATTTATTCAGTCAGAGGGACCAATAAAAGGGGTGAAAACTTTGTGACTGATTTATTTTTATTTTTATTTTTATTTTATTTTTTTTAATTTTATTTTATTTTTAGAAACATTCCCAAAAACTGTTTTCGGTCACTCTTTATTTTACATAGCCCTTAACAACATTGTATCTACCTCATTAAGTACAATGTAATACACTGTGTAACAGACTGTAATGACGGGTAACTACATTGTACATACAGAATGTTAATGTTAGTCCATAGAGAAGATAAAGATAATCCAGGATCCTGTCCTAATATGACATTGTTGACCAAGATAACATAGCTGCTTTGGAAAACATTTGTGTACAGCATCTAGTTAAAGAAAATAC
>JAVQKC010089892.1:0-11536 GCA_036025475.1 Philypnodon macrostomus
AAATACCTAATGACCCCCCCGGCCCTGAACACATCTGACTAATATGATGGCAGTTACCTCTATAGCGCCCCCTATAGACTGAAAGAAGAATGCAGCTTTAGGGAATTTTCTAAATTTGGCTAAAACATTCTTCACAAACATCCAGACAAATCAAAAAAGTGATTAAGGTGCCCGTTGGTAATAGGGGCAGACGTACGGGGCAGACGTATGGGGTCGTTTTCGCCGATATACACTTTGCTGTCGGGGACGACAGCACAGGCCTAGTTTATAATCCAACATGGCTTCCACTATTGTTTGGCTTTCACAAATTTATGAAAATCTATGGCCTGAAAACATATGTTGTTTGACTTTTTTGATGCAAATGTATGGTGTTCAGTCTTTTGCTTTGCTGTTTGCTCACTGAATATGTGCAGTATTTGTCTGTTCGATGTGTTGTTAGTTGAGACACTTTAATTTTCTCTTGTTGTACTCTGAGGCAAAGTGGTGTTTTATATGGTAAGTTTGTAGGTCAAGAATTCCTGTACATGAAATCCTCTGTGGTGTTCTTTTATAAAATGACCATTGTCAAAGATAGCAACTCAAGCCAAAGTGAAACATCCAGTCATTAGGCCTTCTGATTCAACCCTCTCCATTTGACCTGGTTTTTGGATCAGCGTTCAGAGTTCACTGAATTGAGACTCTCAGTGGGTGTGTTAGCATTTACCCCTGAACTAATAATCCTTAATGTATACTCTGCATTGTATTCAAATAAACCAATATTTGATATCATTTTACTTTATAAAAATGGTAGCCTGGCCAGCCACTTATTTTGGTTTGGAACTACTCCCATTGAAGTTTTTTTCTTCGTATGCTAGCCCTTTTCCCATGAATGTCTCCAGATTAGATCCCATGCGTATATAAGTGATGGATGTGGTTTATCCGTTAGCCCAAAACCCCACTTGGCTTTTCTTCACTTCTGATGACATGAGAGTGTGTTTGAAGGAATGGGTTTGCAAGCATTTGTTCATCTGACTGCTTAGCAAAGCCTGCTAACCCCTGGGAGAGTGTAAGCGGGATCACACTCTGAGCAATGACAGCCTGCCTCCAAGACTTTGTTCTTGTTTAAATGTCTCTGTTTAGCTGTTTTTAATGAGGCCATGTGATCTAGGGCAGTGCTTCTAAACTTTTTACACTATTTCATCTAATACCTCTGCCCAGAAGGTTATACTATTCCTGGTGTTAGTTGTTAGTCTGCTAATAACGCATTAACTCAAACAAGGTTATGGGTGAAACTTGGCAAGACATTACTACACTTACCTTGCCTGAATGTATGGATGTGTTTTGTGAGGATTGTGGTATGAGTGCCATGTCTCAGTCAGTCTGCCCCAGGGCATCTGTAGCTTACAACCACCAGCATGTAACTGTGGAGTGAGTAAATAATGTTGGTGATTGCATTTTCAGCTAAAAGGTGTGGGTTAAGAACTGCTGAATTGTGCTGACCAATCCTAGCTGAGATTTCAATCGTCTGTTTTTCTGATTGGTTGCATCATTTTCACACTGTATTTTCATTTGTATGTTTTGTTACTGCCTCCTGTTCTTTGATTGGTTTTGCTTTTATCTGCATCCTATTGTCCCCCCTCTTGGAAATCAAAGTTGAATTGAAAATGGCCAGATGAATTCTTTGTATAGAATAGAAAATAATTAAACTGTCTGGTCACTCACTTACAATGGTGTTTGTTGACCCAAATATTGTCACGTGGTGGCATATATCCACTTACATAGGTGTTTAAATACTGTTGAATTCCCCTTTGGCACGTACAGCGTAACGTCATGATTAAGAGCACCACTAAGAGGCAACCATGGCAGCTTGGTGTCAGGGTGAGTCGCCGGTCACAGACAGGGTGTGTGAACAACTTCTCCTTTCACTTCAGCTCTTTTCTCTTTTCTGTCTGCGAGGCCGGCTCACGATGACACGCAATTCATACCTGCTGTATTCTGGAAGCTTTTCCCAGTGATCCCAAAGTGCAAATCCCCGCAGGCAATAGACCGGGCTCAGTGTATCACAGGCTTTAGAAAGAGCCGCAGACGGGAAGAACGAGAACAATACCGGCGATTGTGAGAGGAGAGAGTGGGAGGCAGAATACTATCTGGGAAAAAAAAGTTATAGAGACAGTTAGGTGGGGAGATCTGCAGGACTGGAGGAGAGGGGAGGATAGGCAGGCTGGCAGGTGACAGGTCAGCGGGACGGGGCCAGCTTCCTCCACCTATAATTAGATCCGCAGCAGGCGGCGAGAGCGTGCCCAGACTCACTCTTAGCTTTCATTTCCACTCACCTGCTGTTTACAAGATATACGCACAAGCCTTGTTGACACTTATTATTAGTGATTATAGTCATTTATAGAAGATTTCTAGTACAAAAATACATTCTTTTGTAAATACACAACATAAGATATTTTTATTTTGTACAAAGTGATGGATGATAGGCTGCTATAAAAGGGGCATAGAGTAGGGGTGGGACAAAATATCTTTTTTTTTTTTTTGAGATACAATATTGGTATTGCAGGCTGCTGTATTGGGTATATAGGAATTTATAATATTTTGTATATTTCACAAAAGTAAAATCTGGCAGTATTTCTTATTTTGAGAAAGTCGACTTATTTGTGAGCTAAATTTTAAGTATTCACTGTTGTATCTACTCAAAATCGGGAGTGCCAGTTATAGCAAGATACAATTCAGCCCTTAGTCTAAAAATGAAATGTTTTGCTTTTGGCCCTTAGGCAGTATTTAAGTACATTTTATTAATCTTAAAAAAACAAACTGCAAATGTATAATATGTGTGTGGTTCTAAACTGGTGGGTCAGAATCCAGAAGTGTAAAACATTACACTTTCAAATATATGTGTGACAAAGGTTTTCTCTGCTCTAGTTTAAATTCTAAATACTAAATTCATACTTGAACTGAACCAACTTTTCATTATGTACCACAATTTAAAAAGGTCTACAGTTTATTGATTGTAGACAATTAATACGCAACTGTAGTGAGTAGCTGAATGAAGAATGAAGTGTGCTGTAAATAGTGAAAGAATCAAAGGTTCATGTTGAGAATCACCCAAACAGAGTGACTCATCCATCGGCTGACAGTGCACAGAGTAAAGTTATTTTTATCACTCATTTATTACAGTCAGCAAGAAGCCAGCAAGGCAAACTCTATAATCACAGCCTACTGCACGACTTGATAATGACCACTGAAACATGGCCACTGGTCAGTGACTTCTCTCTCCCGCCTGTCACTACAAGCCCTGTGCCATGCCCCCCTCAGTGCCCCTCTTATGCCTCTGTACACTTGGGCCATCCACTGACCGTACCACTGCCTCCTCCTAGTCATCATCTGCAATTAAGTTAGTGTTAGGGAGCGGTCCTTTGCAGCATGACACCTTAATGAAAGCAGTTCCCTCTCCTATCTTTATATCTTTAGGCTGTGGTAATAAGGTAAGTGATTCCGACATTGACAGATGGCCCAAGCCCATGCATAATTATACTGGTAGTGTCTGCTCTTTTCCGCCGTGGCAGACTTTTCTTATATATTTATTTTTGCCAGTAGGAAGCGCTTGCAGTGGTGGGTCTAGCGTTAATATACATTACAATACATTATTTATCAAGCAGGCAGGCTCGGCCCTAGCCTTTTTACACCATATACATCCTGTAATGCATTACCACTGCTGCGGTTTCTACCAGGACCACGGGGATGCTCGTGTTAGTGCTTTACCAGGAATACTTAGCCATTATATCGCTCAAGTCCCACAGGCCGATTCTCTGACCCCTCGCCGCAGCATGGAGTCCGCATTTTTATCCTGTTTATGTAGATATGTATGCATTATGAAGCGGTCGTCCAAGTGTGGTGTACAATATTCAAATTTAATATGAAGGATCACTGCCCAGGTCTGAGAACGAATGAGGCGGATGTGAAAAATGGGTTGTTTTTATTTTGGAGAAGGAGGAGGTTTGCTGTCGCTTGGGATTGGCAGTCAGAAAGGAGTGGTGGACTTCTTTTTGTTTGTTTGGCTTTTAGGAAAAAAGAGAATTCTGGAGTTCTGTTGGGATATGAAAAGTTACATTCTGAAAAGTTGAATTTTGACTTTATAGGTTTACAATATCTGCCTTTAAATTTATGAATTGTTATGAACTATTCAAATTTGCTAAAAGTCCATTCTGTCCGTTTTGAGTTAAAAGCCCTGACAGAAAACTGTATTTCAGATTTATTTACCACAGTAATTACTTTTGCATATGTTAAAATGATTTAGAAATTAATGGCAATTTAGTTACATAATTCTAACATTTTGTAGACTTTTTCTCAACTTATATTCATTGATTATATTTTAAATATTTTACTCGATTTGAGTGGAAATAAACTGATGCTCAAGTATTAATTTTATTGCTGTATTAAGTACTTTTTAGTAGCAGCTGGTAGTAGTAACAATACAGCTCAGTTATAACAGCAGTTATAGTAGCAACTACAAAAAGTATTTGAAAAGTACTTACCTAATACTTGTGTTTATTCAATTAATAGGTTAATTAAGTACTTGAAACAAACCTATTACTGATATTATACGTACTTTGAATACTTCTCTATTTGCAATACAAGATTTATTTCCATTTTGCTGTCTCATTGCCACTGTTTGTATACTGTAGGTGTCATTATTGCAACATATAGTCTTTATAATTAGGTAATGGAGCAAGTATATTTAACTTCTTGCAAATCCTCCTAAACATTCTGAATCGAAATACAAACAAGACATGTCTCGTCTGCGTGTTCATACTACAGTAATGAGCCCTAGGTTTTCAACACTTTTCTCCCAGGAAGAGTAAAAAGTGACAAAGAAAATCTTCATAAAATAGTCTCTTTTAGATGTGTCTTTCTGCTAAGACCCTATGAGATGAATGCGCCACATACATCAGCAGTGACTGTGGAGGGGTCAACCAAAGTTCTTTAGCTGCACACAAGACTTCCGCCTGTAGATGGCGATATCGCACTGCTAAAAACACATCTCAAAGTGTTAAGGAGATCACTTTACTTTTCCCACTAGGACGAAATCGTGGGAACAACTTGGAAAATCTTCTTCAGGACACCAAGTTTGTTCTTTCTTTTGACTAAAAAGAATAAAAGACATGTAATAGCCAGCAAAATTAATCTCGTTTCAGAAGTTTCAGGAATTCTTGATGAAGAAAGTGAAAGAAGTGATCATTTACACATAAAAGCTTTTCGGTCATTAGAGCAGCTTTAAGTATTTAAGTAGAATTAATATTTGAACATCATCTGTCAGGAAAGGTGCAGGACCAGAGAAGAAACCTGTACTGGGACTTTTTGAAGCGATTTTTTTATTTTTTTTTATCCCACTCTTCTTTGCTGATGCCAGGTAGCTCATCGTTTGACAGGCTGTGAAATGCTGATTGGCTCACATCACACACTGTAAAGATGGCATTTGATGAATGTTTGATGGCGTGCAGCTGTAAACACACTTGGCAGCTGCACTTGGCATGTCTTTTTTTTGGGGGGGGGGATGACAGAACCGTCTTCCCCCAGAAGAGGCCAGGACGGGGGCAGTTCTTGCACTCGCTCCAGTCGGGGTCAGTCACCAGAAGGGCGCTCTGGCTCGGATCAAAGAGGCATACAGAGTTGTCATAATTGTTCTTGAAAATGAGATTCTCAGGGAGGCTTGTGTTTGTTGGTGGTGACGATTTGCTGCACTGCAGTGTGGGCGAGATAGTTGATGAACACTACTTCTTAGTTACTAACCCCTCGTTCACTAACACAGGGCTGTATTAGTATATTGGACTTAGTAGAGAACAGTTTTGTATTTTGTGTGTGACCAATGCACTGCACAAAGTGTAGTGTGTAGTTTCAAGTAATCAATAAAAAATCCAAATAATAACAATAATTCTACACATGCCACATACTAATCATTAATTTACATGGATCTTAAAAAAATCAGTTCTAGTCCCTTGATATTTTGAACTAAGGTATAAATGAATATTTAAACTCTCATGTGAATAAATTAACCAACTGATACATTTATCTATATATTAATAAATTATATTTAAAAGAAAACTGTCAGCAAGCGTTTTTGAAAATGTATGAAAAACAGCCACTCTTTTTGCCTTAAGTACAATTCCACATTACTTTATTATAGATTATGAGATTCTTAGAAGGTACAACAATGGAGTGACAGGTAGTAAAAGTGTTATATTGTGGTTTTATTGCACAGGAATTAGATTACTGATTGAAGATGAAAATACTTCCACAGTTGTACTTTTTGGTCATGGGGAATCAGAGGGGACATAACCCCTCACCATGAAGGGCATACTATGTTGAATAATTGTAAAATGTTTTGGGATAAAGAGAATAAAGGAAATATGCACTTTATTGTTTTAGCACTGGGTGAGTTCAAAATAAATGTAACTAGAATACTTGTGTTTTTAAGAGCCCGGGGCAGTTTTCATTGGCTTAATGCAAATAATAATTGTGTCCGTTTTAACCTAAATTGTATTTGAGATTTCTTAACATATCAAAGTAGTCCATATAAGTTGAATACACATCATTTTGTTGGACTGATCTACTGAAGTAAACTGCAAAAGTTTTGCTTGTGAATGATGTCTGCACAAGTAGAACATGGTCATTGAGTTATTGTCTTATTGGACCAAATTATTATCATGGTAAATTCTAAAGACTAAGAAGTGCTGTGTGCCTGTTTATCTATTGCTGTTGTTTGCTGCATTGCAGTGTGGTCGATCTCATCCTAACACCCTCCTCGGACTGTGTGCACTGTTAATCTCCTGCTTGTTTCTTGTTTGCATCTGTTTTCTCTCAGTTTGAAAAAGAGTCCTTTAAGGAGTGGGTAGTTTGATTCCCGTGGGGGTTTACGCTCTTCGTCTCTGTGGCTGTGGGAGTTCTCAGACTGAGCAGTGGGAATGTGTCTCCGTGTGGGAAAAATGAAGGCAGCAACCGGCCAAGTGTGTATTCATGATTTGAGATATTAATTATTAAAATATAGACTATAACTGCCTGCAAATGCTCATAAGTGCCTCCTAAATTAACAGAGTATTATTATTTAGCTGGCCTGGATAGCTGCAAGACAAGTCGTTTGTCAAGACTTGAGGTTAGCCAAATAAAATGCATAACCTGCCCGTATCTACTCTATTATATCAAAAAATGCTTTAAATTGTGGATGGTTTATACACAGCAGTCATTTTTATTACTAGTTAGTGCAACAGTTCCTAAACACAGGGTGGGGACCTTAAAGTGGGCCTCTATAAAAATTCTATTCAGTCCAACATAAATGTCATAATAACATTGTGATAGGAATAAAATGTTAAATGAAACACAGGCTTTATTAATATACATACCAAATACATAGATTTTAAATGTTCAACCTGTACTTACATGCATAATGCATTATTATTGAGCTGCTCTTTTGGTTTTGCACTCCAACTGGTTGGACTGGACTCAATTGATGATGCTGGACAGATTGTTTGTGTATATGATTCTTTCACAAGTTGGAGATAACTGTAATTGCAGTGGGCTTTTCTTAGTTTTTTTTAAAGATCTGTAATCTCTTGACTTTTTATTTTCAATAGTTATAGTGGATTTATGCCATTACCAAAGTATAAGGCACCTATTGTATTGAACCAAACTCACTGAAGAGTAATGCCATGGTAGTTTTATCTTTCTGCATTATTTCTTGCTGTCTCTACATAAACTACTCGCTCATTTTAACCCCATTGAGTGTGTTGTGTCCTACTGACTGCCGTGAACGTTATACCTTCCCGTTTCATGGAGGACACCTTTCCCCAGGCGACCGAGGCGACTGCCCTGCTCCCGGACCTGCTCTTAGCCCTGACGTGTTAATGTTCATGCTAGCCGAGCTGACAGCTACAGTCCACGTACTACCCCCCATCTTCAGCCACCCCCACCCTACCTCCGCAGGGCTAGCATGGCAGATCTGTCACCCACCAGGTCGCTCAGTGTTAACGCTCCCGACACGGATTAAACACTAGCGGCCGGCGCGGGACTCCAGGGGTCAGTGCTAGCTCTGTGGTGGCGCGGCGCTAACCCTTGCAAGTGTCAGACAGGAGACAGGAGCTAGCCCGGTGAGCAAATGCTAATGCTCTAACCCACATTAGACAATGCTACAATACTCCTCAGCCTGTTTACTAATATATTTATCCCAAACTCTCTCAAGTTGAATTAGATTATGAACATCTTGTCTAACTGAGTTGAGATTGAGCTTGTACATTTGACCTTTCAAAACGAAGCAATCACAAACTGAATTTATTGTGATACATTTTAAAGTTAAATATTATTTTATGGGTGTAAAAGGTTGTTCTGATTCAATTCAATAATTCATGTTAAAAAGGTACCTTGTTTGTGGTTTGAGACATTCCTCTGTCTATATGAAATCACGCTTCTCTACATTTATAGGCAATAAAATGTATGTTAAAACATATAGTTACACTGTATTGCTCTCTTGACATAGCAGAACATGATATCCAGTTTATCTCCCACTCTGTGCTGTGCTCCTCTACGTCAGTTCGACTCCAGCCTGTGAAATATTTATTCAGCGTGAGCTCCGAGGCGGCCCACACACTCTACCTGCCCTGGAGAGAAATCTTATCTGGTCCTCCTCTGCTGCTGACACCCCCCTATAGTCTGTCCCCACCACTGGCCCCGGCACAACACAAATGACATGTCTCATTGCTCTGCATTTACAGCCACCAGAGAGCATTCCACAGGCCCATATATACACACTTCAACTCTGCCATGAGAAAAAACATATATACCAGAAGAATTTGATTTAACCATGAACTGAAATGACAGCACAAGTACCTTTTATTCCGGAAAAAAAGTCAATATTGACATAATACTGGCTTCTACTGCCATAATACTAGTTCCTAAATTCATATGTGGACAGGACAACTTTACAGCAAATAGCTTTTAGTCAATTAGTTAAAGTGTATTACAGATACTATTAAGACAATAGAGAGCAATACAAAGCTGTGTACCCAATAGCAGCATTAAAATGACATTGTCAGTTGGGGAAGTGATTTGAGGTTGGGGGTCATAATTGCAAACATTGGTAAACCACTTAAACGTTGACCAAATATTTTATTAAGATAATCAGACATTTCTATTAAGCAGTCCCTTTTCATACGAGTCTGCTGTTTGTTTATCTCTGCAGTGCATACGGAGTTGACACGTTTATTGTAAACTTTATGAATGCTCTTAAAATCTACACAGCGCCACACTGCAAAAAAACGGATAAATACATAAAAAGTGGTGAATGACATGGAGAAAACTTGAAGCAGAAAGACAGTAAAGATAGATAATTATGTAAGATTGCTTCTAAATATTGCTCTTCTGGACTTATGATCTTTTGTCCCTGTTAGATACATAAACGTGCACTGATAATAGGTATAACCCATATTCTTTTGCCCATATCCATTTTTTGCTCTCTTAGAATATCAGACCCTCCAGCTTATACAGTCACTTTTGTTAAACTCTTAGATGTTCACATCATCTGGCACCAGTCCACATTCCCCACCACTGACCCCGATAATACTGGCTGCTATCATTTTCACATTGCTTAGCTTTCCAAGTGGATTGCAACTGAAATGGATGAATAGAATAGAATAGAATAGTTCGAATTTATACTTAAACTACATTTTCTGTGAATACATACTTTGCATCTGTTTTTCAGTTTTTCCTTTTGGTACTGTCTCTTTTTATAAACAGATATATATATATACGATTATTTTACCCTCTTCAGCAAACAGTAACTCAGCATGCCGGCATATTACAATCATTAAGCTAGTCTGAAGTCTATTTTAGCAGCATTGCTTTGTTAGTTAGTTTGCAGAATACCAGAATACCTCAAAGTAAGAGTTTTTTTATTTATTTATTTTTTTATTCATTTTTGGGGGGAGAAAAGCTCTGTAATTGCACAGAGAAGCAATTATAACCATTTGAATATAGAATATTGTACCATTGTGAGGACAAAAACGCTCACTTTGACCAAAATACCAACCAAGTCATTATTACATGAACAAGTGTAGTGAATTCCTTGCCATTGTGGGATATAACAGCTGAATAGACCAACTTGAAGAGCCACAGTTCAAGACCACTACTTGGCACACTATAGAATGTCTTGGTAAGTGGCTCTAGTTTGCAATATCTATTCTAATTCTAACTTTTTTGACAATACGATTTGCATTCCGCTATGTAGCCGTTACCATGTTGTTTACAAACAGTAAAAGTATTTCGTCTGTTCACTGTAAAAATCTCCCAGCAAATGTCCCTTTGTCCCTTTGTTTCCATCCCGATCCCCAGTCTCTCGGGAGAGTGTGGGTGGTGGGAGCCGCCATTGCTTGCTCAGCTTTAACTTATTTTATTCACACTTTTTAATCGCTGAGTGCTTTATTATTAGGTGGTGGATCGCGCCGGCCGGGGGAAGAATGCATTTAGCCGAATCATATTAATGGGACCATAAAACAAAGCTGTCAGGCCTGTTCTTAACCCCGCTGGCAGAAAAGCTATGCCCAGGGTTGCCCCCTTTCTCCGAGCGCTTACAGGTGGCTAGGAAAGAGTGCATCTCCATCATTGACTCCACCGCGTGCTAATAGTTTTATTAATTCATTCTTTTTCACCCCCCTCCCCAGGCACCCCACGCATAATCATACAGACATTTTTCAGCTAAATGGTGTTTGTCAAGGGAGGCTTCTTGCATTAGAGACTCCTCCTCGACATACATACTAACACTTGTTCAATTACCACTCGTTTGTTATCCGCCCGGTGCAAAGCCCAACAGCTCAGGTGTATCATTAATAATTACCACTCCAGCTTTTGTTTGCCGCTTTATGTCCTTTTTGGTTAAACAAATGATGTTTTATTGCCCCGGTTACATGTTAGCGCCGCGCTGTTTAGAGTTGAAGGTTTTTTCTTGTCATTGGCAATTTGTTGGAAGGGGAAAAAAAACACTGAAGGCAATTAAAATGATGCAGAAAAGGGTGTGTTTTGTCATATCCTCATCAGTTTACCACTTTAGAAAATGTTCTGTTTCTCTTTAAATACCATTTTATTGAATCGGATAGACCAAAAGTCAAGAGTGCCACCGCCCCTTCAATATCCAAAAATTGTCAGTGGCCCCCCTTATCCTAAATCTTTTGTCAAAATACATCACCTATTTCATCAAGATGTCTGTTGAAAACATTGAAAACATCACTCTCTAGTAACTATAAATTGCGAAGTGATATCTGATTGAATATGATATAACTGTCTACATATGTATAGATAGATAGATAGATAGATAGATTTTTATTTGCCATATGAGTGAACAGGTTCACAACATTAGGAATGCGTTGTGGTGTAGTACCAGGGCAGCCGTGTTTACGGCGCTCACTATGCACTTCAGAAAAAGTAAATGCAGTTAAGTGGCATACATACATAAAGTAAACACATATCATCAACATAACAACACACGGTACACGTGGTCACGTGATGGAATTTT
>JAVQKC010089926.1:0-10682 GCA_036025475.1 Philypnodon macrostomus
CATAGTAGCTTACCACCATCAGGTGTGACTGTGGAGTGAATGAATAATACAAAATATGTAAAGCGTCTTTGAGTGTCCTAATAAAGCGCTATAAAAAACCTATGTATTATTATTATTAAAACTGGAATTCTCAGTTTGCACACAAATATGTAAAACAGCTGGCCTCTGTCATAGAAACGACAAGTGTCTCGTTCATGTTTATTTTGATAAATGGCCGAGTGACACAGTACTTAATGTGTTTGCGTTCTGAGAAATAACAAAAAGAAATGGACATGAATCATATATATGGTCTTCAGTGTCCGTCCCTGTCTCCAGTGTAGTACACACTTTTTAAGCGTACAAAACAAACTAAACCACATTCTGTATTCTGACGCCTTTCTATTAGGACTAGCATTAACTTCAGCAGTTTGAGTTACAGAAGCTCGTCTTTTGGGGACAGCTTTCACTCCTACCTAGTCGGGGTCAGCTATTTGGTCCCACAGCCCATTGGTCCCACAGCCCAATGTTCCCACCTTTCTTAGAGATTTTTGAAAATTAGGCCCATTGGTCCCACAGGGTAAGGGTTATGGTTATAGGTTAGGGGTTAGGGCTAAAAATGTTAGAAATGGGGAAACATTGGGCTCTGGTAACAATTGGCTTAGTTCCGTTATGTTAGAGATGTGGGACCAATGGGCCGTGGGACCAATGGTACACTCCCATATAGTCGACGGTTCACCACTGTTCCTTTCCGTGGACACTTTTGAAAGATACTGACCACTGCAGACCAGGAACAACTCACAAGAGCTGCAATTTTGGAGATGCTCTTATCCGGTCGCCAAGCCATCAAAATTATCAAATGGCCCTTGTCAAATTTGCTTAAATAATCCCTACACTTTACACCTTGTTCACTTACTCTCATATATTGCAAATAGGTGTCATGATGAAAAGCTATTTACTTCACCTGTCAGTGGTCATAATGTTATGCTTGGTTGATGCGATTGTTTGTATTTTCTGCTCCTAATCTTTCTATATTAAGTATGCTATCACAGAATTGCACAGTGTTTGGTACATAGGGTCGGATAGTGAAGGCCATAGATTTGAGTCATGTCTGTTGCTTATTGTTATTCTCCCAAACACACGGACATCAAGTAGTGTGTCATTTGGCCGTTTATCAAAAGGGTCAACTACTTGTCCTTTCTGTCCGTATGAGATCAGTGAGGTCCAAGATAGCAGAATAAATCAAAAGAAATGGGTTTAAATCAGTTGTTTACGTGTCATTTTGTGTGACTTGAACTAACAAGCGACAATGTACAACGAGATTGTTGGTGTATTTTAGTCTATGATGAAATTATTGTAAACCGCCTTAAAGGTGTAGTCCGTAATTTCCTAAAATAAAAAATGGTTAGGAAATTTTAAAAAAAGGCTTTATCTGACCCTGTTCTATGATGTATATGTTAGTCCCTCCCCTGGCCTTCTACAGCAACATCATAAGTGGGTTACTGCTTTGACCAATAGTAGTGGAGTTTTACTTTAGTGCCTCCCCTGGCCTCTACAATCTACAGATGACCTACTATACCTCATAGAAGAGTATGTTTTAGGCATTTTCTCTCTTTCTTTTTTTTACATTTTCTTATTTTAGGAAACTTACAGACTACTCCTTTGTTGTGCCAGCCAAAATAGTGTTCAAGTGACAAATTATAGGAATTAGGGGTAGGCCATCTACAATCTCTCCAGGTGGAGTCTGCATGTCCTCCTCTTTTACCGTGGCTCATATTTAAAGATATAACGTACAGTATGTATACCAAAAATCCAGAATCTGGAAGGGTGGCAAAGTGGTTAGCACAGAAGGTGAGGCCCTTTCTAGGAGCTTTAGTTTCCACTTTCAACCTAAAATATGCACAACAGTCTAAAATTCCAACTAGGCTCAAGATAGGAAGGGTCCAAGGGTGCTCAAATGCGCAATAAAATGCATTGACTTATATACATGCAGCAGTAGTTATAAACCTCATTATTCAGTTGTGGTAGTGAGAAATTCTAATATGCATGCAGTTGAACTGCTAGGGCAATAATTAGACACCCTATATTTCTACTGGTCTGACAGAAATAATTTGACCTCACAGCAGCTTCATGTAATTCAGATTAACCCCCTCAGTGTATAAAACACATATAATGAGTAATTCTAGTTATATAGAAACATGACATGATAGTGGTATGAGAATGGGAATAATAATAGTGTTGATTTAAAAAATGATGTTTGTAAAAAAATTGATGATTAGAAACAGTAATGATAAATATTATAATAATGTATATATATATATATATATATAGACAGTTGACAGTTGAAGTTAGAATCCAGGGATAAACTGTGCCAAAAAAAAAAATCATTCTAAGACTTATTCTCCAAAAAGACACCTGACACCAAATCCATACATCCAAACAACACCCATAAGTAGATCCAATAAGCCAAATAATAGCTTATTGCAGGGGTGTCCAAACATTTCCCACTAAGGGCCACATTGTCAAAAAAATACCGAGGAGGACTATTCCCTGAGGTGACCAACAAAAGTCCTGTTTATTTGTATCTGTTTTCTGGACACATGTTCTGGCAGGGTTTTTCAAAAAAGTACCACTGGAACCTACAGTATACCACAGTTTGAGAACCATTCATCCAAATAACAACCATATTTACATTCAAACATATCAAACAACTTGAATTAGTAGTCACTCTGTGGACCAGCGAGCTTGATCGCACTTAATTACCTCCTCGGTCCTTATAGCCTAATGTGTGATCTTTCTTCATGTGCTACCAAGTCAACACATTAGTGCCGTTCGTTAGAACTCCAACCCCTCCTTGCCCCATGTCATGCATTTATTCCTACTATTATTTCCTGCTGAGTCCTGCAGTTATAACGTTACTCATGAATTACAGAGCTCGCCTTTGGGTTTCCTGCATATGTCCGTCAGAGTCAAATCTTAATGAGCTTGTCCGCAAAATGGGAAAAATTGGACTGGTCAGTGGCTGGTGGATACAAGGGGATAATGGCTGGAACTCTCTGCTCGTGATGCTCACTTATGTATTCATAATTTATCAGTCCGGAACTAGCGCAGCAGAAAAAGGCCTTTGTTTAACCATTATCAAGTCCACAGAGAAATTAAAGGGGTATTTGAAGCAGCAGCAGCATCCATCCATAGAAATAATGTGGCTGTTTTCACTGTTTCTGTGAGCTCTGTGCAGGATCATTTCATATTCTCTAATGGGCTCAAAAGCAGTCACCTATTTGACTACTCCAAAGGTTGTGTTAATATACTGTACAGCAGTGGTTCCCAAAGTGTGGTCGGGGGTGGCAGGGGGGGTTATGAAATTGAATTTGATTTTGAAGGAATTGGTATATGTTGTGTTTTTTATAATATTTAATCCATTGAAAAAAAAACATTATACAATAGTATTTCTTTGACCATTTTTCAGCTTAATTTCGCAAGCAATCTGTTGTTAGGCAGATTTGAACTCACAACACATGCACAAGCTTTGTAGGCTTTAGGCTGAGGCTTTACAGATCGAGCTAAACTACTGCTCGCATTTCGCAGCATTTTCAATAGAGTCAAGTCCTATTGTTGGAGGACCGTGAGTCATTTTTATATGTATTAATGGGAGTATTCTTGACTTTGAGAATGGCTGGGTATATATAAATTAAGAAACAATTTATTCAAAAGTAGTACACTAAAGACTGTCCAACTTATGCCTATCACAAAAATGGGTGAATTCCCACATCTTACTGATGTAACAAAGCATAGAGGCATGGCCAAGTGAATTCAAGGGGGACCTATCATGGCAGCCAAGATTCATGCGAGATACATGCAGCTTTGTTGATGCAAAAGAAGTGCACGCAAGTGATTGGCTAAACAACCAGATAGTGTCAGCCCTAATGTATCCACTGTAGTAAAGCAAAGTGATGTGAGATGTGATGGTTTGGTTCTTAAGTGTCCAAAGAAGCTGTGTTTCCTTTAGTCTAGATTACAAAAGCAGTACAATGGAGACTTTATGAACATGTAGCCATGAATGTAAAATGGACTGATATTTTAAAAACTATTAATCTACTGAGATTTTCACAGACAATCCAGAGAATGGTGGTGTTTGCGTAGTTAACATACCAACCTCTAAACTGGAGCTGCACAGAAGCTCAACTCTGCTGCTAACAAAAAGCCACTAGCATGTTGTGTTGCTAACAGCCGTGCTTATTAGGCCTTGAGATGATGGTTTTCATGAAATCATTAAGCTTCTTGATTCTATACTGCACTGATCATATGGGTATGTTTCAATCATAAGCAGATCCAGCTGTTTCAAAGTCCTCATAAAAGCCCTCGAGACTAGGCCGTATCACGCAAATGAAAAATATCACCAAAATGGAAATGTGTTTATTCTGGATCACACAAGTGGAACTTTGGGAGCAGCTTGGAGATTGATAATTGAAGAAATTGAATTACATAGAGTCAAATTGAATTTGAAGTCTGCAATCATCTTTGGCAGACATGTACCGGGCAGCAGCAGGCAGGCGTGTGGACTTGGGGATCAAGTGCTCCCTCTGGACTCCTGAGCAGACGAAAGGGTTTATTCGGGCTAAAGTTATTGTCATTGCTCTAGAGCGCCACCAGAGGGATACCTGAGGCACAGCAGGGATAAGGCTGGAGCTAATCCACAAACACTTTCACAGGATTAGTAGTCCCCTGGTTTGGGAGTTTTCTGAGTTACATAGAGGCTGTTGGTCCACTGCCACTACAAGAGTTTTAATAGTGGTGAGTTAGGGTCATGTTTAAACTGTATTCATCGTTTTGCTGTAACATCTAGGTAATAATGTGAGATTGTAGCTGTGTGTTTATTGTTAAGGTCTATGAAGCAGCATTAACTAAATAAGGACTACATCAAGTCTAATGTTTTAAACAACGCTGTAAACCCAGATGTTTTGAAAACTGATTCCTTGTCAGAAAATGAAACTAAATTGAGTTTAGTAATGGCCCCGTCTTTTCACAAAACTAAAACATATGAAAACGTATGAATATCTGCTCTGTGATTGGAAGTCAACTGAACTTATAGTGTTAAGGTAAGGACTGTATTCTTTCTGACCATAATGTTCCTAAATATATAACAATACATACATACAGACGTTGTGTGTATATATATGAACACATTTTTGCCAGATGCCAGTTAATCTACACAGATCATGTACCACTGGCAAGAAAATGAACGTCCGGAATTTCAAAATATTAAATACACTACACGGACTATAGATTCCAAAAACGTACTTAAATAACTGATATTATGTTTTGCTGAGATAATGTGTTTAGAAAGTAGTAAATATAGGCTACTAACTGAGTGGCTTCAGTCCCGCATCTGTCGGAGGTCCGTAATAAAACTCTGAGTGTCCGTGGCACTAAGAGAACCTGCGTAGATGATGTGAGGGAGGTTAAAAGGTTTGTCAGATCTTCTCCAATCCATCTACACTTCAAAAGACCTATGTCCGTTTCCTCTGTCCGCCAGCCTTCCTCTAGTCATTTGAAACCCGAGCATACCAGCAGCTCCGGCTCCACTAATGATTGATGACTTTCAAATTTAAGATTCCAATTCCTTTTTGCGGGCTTGTACTTTTTTGATGAAATGAGCCCACAGCTGCAGGAAGAGAACGGCTTACGAGCGCATCAAGAACAAAACATGGGCAACAGTCTCCATTAGGTTAACATTGTGTATGTACATTTTAAAATATGTGGAATTTCTACATTTTGTGGTTTGGTTTCTACAGTACTGGTACTACCCTACAGTTTCTACAGTACTGGTACTACCTTAACGCTGATCCGATACCACGTCTCTGTTTCTAGGGCCACTGTAGTTCTCTCTAGTTCTCCCTTGTGCTCCATCATAAAAAATACTGTGAATAAACTTGTGGTGTATTTTTCCCCCTTCATTTAAAAGAGCATTGTCTTTTTAACCAAAATGCCACATGTGCTCCTCATTGCTGTCTGTCCTGTCAGCAGTAGCCCCTGCATACACACACTTGCATGAGGCTGATCCCTACAGGAGAGGGAAGAGCAGAGGAGAAACAGAAACAGAGAGGAGGGCTAGAATACAGTATGTTAACACTGTTCATATGGTCAGAAAGAATACTGTCCTTAACTTAACACTATAAGTTCAGTTGACTTAGCCAGTAGCTTAGTAGCAATTAATAGACCAATCACAGAGCAGATATTCATACCAAAGCTCCACCCCCTTTATCAAAACATATTATAACAAGTTATGATTAAGTTGGTAAGTTTTTTATTATTGTTAAAATAATAAATCGAGTTTAGTTTTTTGACAAAAAGTCAGCGGTAGCACCGGCATACACACTTGCACAAGGCTGATCCCTACAGAAGAGGGAAGAGATGTTGGTGAAACAGAGAGGAAGGCTAGAATGTTTACCTTTAACTCTTGTTAACTTGGAAAGGGTTTTGTTGTCAATAAAAGTGCTCCTGGGCACTTTAATTAACTGGCATTAATTATAGAAGTAGCAAACTCATTCCAGTTCTGCGTCTTCATGATATGTAACTGTCCAGAAAAGTTTTTAAATATCCAGCAAAGAATTTTTGAGTTTTTGAGTTCACAGTTTTGGCCCATAATTAATTAATTACATAATAAATATTCATTGTAGAAGTACAGAAATCGATACAGTTAGGCGTCTTTATGGTATGCACCTGTGTGCAAATGTTGAAACTGATCCGGCAATTCGTTTTTGAGTTATCGCGTTCACAGCTAGGATCTGCGGATGCGGACAACACCGACGTGATTCCATAATATCGATGTTTCACCGATATAAATACTGTTAACTACAAATAGGGCTCATTACTTCTGACCTGATAACTGGAACGCGTTAACTCGGAGATAATAATAATAATTCTGAAATCTGACTTGCTCTTTTCCTGGCACGTCCCGCAGTTGTGTCAGAAGCCGATTATGCAGTGTCTATCTGTCCCAAAGTCTGCTCATGCAGACTGAGGTGGACAGCTTGACTTCTGCTCTAGCATGTCTAAGAACTAAGGAACCTTTTATGCAATGTTTTTATAGTGGGATTTCTGCCTTTATTACTTCATTCTTTGAGCCCTATAATCAGGTAGTTTTGAATCTATGTGTACATATCTCATTACTTTACATTTTCACATGTTTGAGATCATGTCACCAGCAGCCAGAGGTGTATCGATAATGGTTTCGAAATCGAGCAGATGTAATTTTTTATACTTTAACCTGATTGTGAGCATATTACATTATATCACACTTTAACTCACAAATTACAAAAGTTAGACATTTTCAGGGTCATCTGGTCTTAATTCTATAATTTAGGTTTATTATTTCTGATTATACAAAGTTAGGAAAGAAATGTCCATGACTTCAGTTTTTGTATTAGTATCGGTGGATATCAGGATCAGTATCAGGACTGAAAAAGTATAAGTACAGGTATAAAGTCCAAAATGTACATTTTCACATTTCACAGTCTATTTGGGGTAAAGTTACCATTTTTTACGTTTTGCAACATCAAACAACAATATTTATCTAATACAAGCTGTTTTGTGGAGCTCCCACATGAAATTATGTGTCTAATCTGATTAGACAGCTGTCTCACCTGTCATTGTTTCAAGACAGGAACAAACCATTTGTGCCTCTTCTTTGAGTGTGTTTGTTGACAGTGCAGAAGCACTTTGTGGTTTGCCCCAAATTATGACATCATAAATTGGTCATTCTTTTTTCAGCTTTTGGAGAGGACTATCATCATAGTCAATTATCAAAACATGCCCGAATTAAACAAAACACAACTTTGAGTATGTGTTTGAGTTAGAAACAACATTAGAACATGATTAAAAGCTTAGAACAGTTGATTTTGCAGAATATAGGACATTTAATAAAGGTAACTGAGTAAATGTAACTCATTACTGCCAGCATCTGTACACCTTAGGTGGGATACCGAGACAGGATACACCATGGACAATGGCCAGTTAATCGCGGAGTTGACACACACTGACAGCCACTCCCTCTCTCATTCATTCACTGAGGCCATTTTATATCGACCGATTCACCAGTATTCATCTTTTAGACAGTGGGAGCTCTATAGAATGGATTTCCCCTCTGCATAGCGTGCCCAGAATTCCCCACACCTTCATCATAGCTACATTTATGTGGAAAGATGGATCAACATAACAGCTTTGAATATTTAGCATCAGACGTGTTAGCAACGATGGCAGTGGCAGTGGATGTTTTCGCTGCTCCTCAGAAATATAATGACCTGCTCAAGAGTAATTGGTCGATGTAATTGCTCATACTCCATCACGCAGCCTGCAACTGGAGCCCTTTATGTGCACAATCTCAGCCGGGTGTACAATTTCCCTCATTATGTTGGAATCAGTGTGAGCCCAGCAAGGAGGCAGACTCTGTGCAGCTGCAAGCCACCACCGCGCACAGGCTGGAGGGATCCTTTTCAGCCGCTAGCTCGAGCAGTACGCAAGCTGTTATGAGTTTTAGTTTCGCACATACCCGCTGAGAGTGTTTAAGCACACAGCGACTGAGTTTAATGGTTTGTACGTCTTTCTGTGCAATTTATAAATCTAATGTTAAGTTTGACTCCTGCAGCCATTCATGACCTTAACAGAGATGTATTATTGCAGTCCCACTAGTTCATGTGTTGTGTCCTTGAACAAGACACTCATTTTGTCTATGTGTAAACATGTCCTTTTGGTGGTGATGGAAGAGGCTGTTGGTGTGGTATGCCTGCCACATCTCAGTAGGTCTGTCCCTAGGGCAGCTGTGGCTACAGTGGAAGCATACCACCACTTGTGTGGAAAAAACACACCATAGTGGTTCCTCCATCCATCAAAACACCTTGAACTGGTTTCTTGTGACCTTTCTTTATTTCCAAAGAAAGGTTTGAAAAGTCTATTTTTATTGTGTGAATAACGGCCAAGGGAGGTACATGACATAGCAGTCTGCATGTCCTCCCTGTGTTACCGTGGGGTCTCTTCGGTTCACTCAGTGTTTCTCCCACCACCCAAAGACATGCACGTGTTATGAGAATAGGTGAATCTAAATTGACCCTGGTAAATAAATGTGTACCACTGTTTTTTAAGTTTCCTCAAATGAAAAAAAGTTTTGGATTATCTGACTCTGTTCTATGATGTAAACTCTACGCAGGTATCTATGTAATCTGTCACAATTATTATTTTACTTTAGTCCCTCCCCTGACCTCTACAGACTACAGATGGCTTACTTTGCATCATAGAACAGGCTCAGGTAGGACATTTTAAACATTACATTTTTTTATTTGTAACTTTTCCCTTTTTTCAGAAACGTACAGACTAACCCTTAAGCATGCCACTTGAAGTCATTTCCAACAGAAACACCTTAATCTAGTCTAATCTCTTTCCATTGCGGACCATTCCTATGTGCCTTTTTAAGCAATGAAAGATTAAGGTTTTAATCAAAGAGACAGCGTTGGCCCTAGTGGAATAACTCCATTATCACTAAAACTAAATACAGTGTAAAGGATGTACGCTTCCTCTCTCAGTTCAGTGCACGGGTCATTATGTCAGATTAAGTGCCAGACGTATTGTATATGCCATCTATTTGGCATATGAATCGTAGCCCATTAAAAGCACACTGAAGAATGTAATTGTGGTGAGTTCCCGGTGGATTTCCCTCTTCCCGAGCCCACGTGAAAATTATGCCCTTTTCACTAACAAGCTTTTCAACTGACCTCAGCCAAGAGAATGAACGCAGACCCTCTTAACTCTAAGCAAACTCATGCCCAAGTGGAAGACTGGATATCGTCTAATTAGAAATCGCCCATACTTTTTTCCCAAATAATGGTTGATGAAATATGTCATACATTACAATTAGTCCATCTACCCATAACTCCCAGTCAATGAACACAATAGTGAATGGATGTGGAGGTCTATGTTTGTGAAGTAGCGGAATAAGTGAAAATAATGTTCTTGTTGAAGTATTTGACTATTTCAAACATCGGTTTAGTTGCTGGCTTTCAAAGGTTATTTTTTAATAATATGTGGAAATGCAAAAGGACAAGGGGATTTGACCACATTTTTTATTATGCTACAAGTTATAGAAATAAACCTTTCTGCAGCTTCTGAGCTATAGTTAAGTGGTGCATATGTTGGCGCATGAGGAGAGACAGTTTCACATGTAAACCACCATCATTACAAAGGAGTCAGCTTGTTTAACGGCGCAGCTAAATAAATGCCATGCCCCGGTGCCCCTCTCTAGCACTCGGACATCTCTTCAAATGTGTGAATGTGCCTGTGCTGTCGTCCCCAACAGCAAAGTGTATATCGGCGAAATGGCCCCATACGTCTGCCCCATACATCTGCTACAACTGTCACCAACGGGCACCTTAATCAGACATTGTGTTATTTCTAAGGGTTTTAATATTGTTAACGAGCAATTAAGAGGCCTCGCCCCCAAACATGACAAACATAGGAAGGGTCTATTTGACTTTTTTGATTTGTCTGGATGTGTGAAATTTCCCTAAAACTACATTCTTCTGTCAGTCTATAGGAGGTGCTATAGAGGTAACTGCCATCATATTGGTCAGATGTGTTCAGGGCCGGGGGGTAATTAGGTATTTCAGGTTTGAGCCTAATCGGGCAAAGTATGTGCAAGTTAGAGGCTGTCAAAT
>JAVQKC010089927.1:0-31463 GCA_036025475.1 Philypnodon macrostomus
ACGTATGGGGCAGACATACGGGGCAGACGTACGGGGCAGACGTACGGGGCAGACGTATGGGGTCGTTTTCGCCGATATACACTTTGCTGTCGGGACGACAGCACAGGCCTTGTTTCTGTCTCATAGTCAGGAGTCAGGAGCATGCTGGGTCATATTGCATCCCTTTGTTTAGGGAATTCGGACTATGCATGCTAGTGCTAGCCCTAATGCTTCGTCCACATACCATAGCAGAGCACAGACTTGCATGGTGACAGCACTGGGAGCTAGGTTGTCCATTGTAATTGGATGTATAGTATTATAAGCCGGATGAAGCCAGGCGTTGTTTGCAAGTTGCAACATCTCCGCTACAGGCAATGGCTGCGTTCTGTGTAATGGACTGGATGGAAAAGTTGTCAGTAGTGTCACATCAGCTCATCCGAAGCCATGTCGCGGTCAACACCCACAAGGCTTTTACTATACTGCCACTATATAGATTGTATACATGTACACTCACTAGCCTTTTAGCAGTCAGATGTAGAGGCGAAGATCCAACGAACTGCTTGGGAAATTACGCTCTCTCTGTTCTTCTATGTTTAAATCCACATTTAAGTTTCCCATGTGCCACAGGTAAGCTTTACTTTTACCTGTTTACTTATTTATAGTAATTCAACACTAGTGCATATTACTAGTACTCATTGTATAGGACAGAACAGGAGCAGCAGAGGGTAACAGGAGCAGTGCGTTGCCTGTAGATGTTTTTACGCCCTCTTTTATACTCAATAAAGGAGGTCAAAGGGAACATTACCTCCAGCACTTAAAGGACATTATGCTTTTTGTCTTTGCAAAGTATCCCTTTTTTACAATTAAGTTTTAAGTTTTACTGTCATGCTATTATGTGTATCACATGTATTGGTATTTTGACGTGCTGAATTAGTGTTCAATGTTGTGGAACTTGCTGATTCAGTTTGAGAAGAGTTTTGTGTGGCAGCATATTCTGAATTGTGCTGTTGTAGTAATAATTATCTAATCGTTATTGCAGTGTGGCGGTGACCCGTTCCCAGGACGTTCCGTCTTTCGGACCACCGATCCCCAAGGGAGTGACATTTCCCAAATCTTCCGTCTTCAGGGACTTCCTGCTGGCTAAAGTCATTAACGCAGAAAACGCAGCCCACAAATCTGATAAATTTGGTGCCATGGCGACACGCACGCGGCAGGAGTACCTACGGGATCTGGCAGAGCGGCACGTCACCACCACCCCCGTGGAACCCACAGGGAAGTTTCCATTCATCTCTTTAGCACACAAGCGAAGGGAGAAAACACGCCCATACAGCGGGGCTGAACTCAGGAGTCTGGGGGCCATCACCTGGCAGGTCCATGCTGAAGACCAAGTGGCTGGTGCTGAACGGGAATGCCTCCTGGCCATTTCTAATGACTTTATCATCTTACTGGATCAGGAAGCCAAAGCTGTAGTGTTCAACTGTGCTACAAGAGATGTGATCGGATGGTCCACAGGAAGCCCCGCCTCGCTGAAGATCTACTATGAACGTGGCGAGAGTGTGTCATTACGCTCTATCAATAACAACACAGAAGACTTTGGAGAGGTTGTCAAAAGACTGGAGGTCAGTGGGTAGTCTCAGCTGTTTGAGATTGTACATATCATTAGTACACATCTGCTGTAGCCAGAGGAGGTCACAAAAACAGTTGGTGACAGAGCTTGTACGTAATTTATAATACTCAACCCTGGTAGTATTCTAGATAATTATATTGTTATTATTATTATATATATATAAATAGTAGTTCAATATAACAATAATTTTATAATTTGTGTGCGTGTCATCAAAGATACCTACACATTTTGTTATAGCAAGTGAACTATAGAGTCACCTAAAAGGTGCAGCTGTTGAGATCTGATTTGATTACAGGTCTGACT
The DNA here is from genome assembly GCA_036025475.1 of Philypnodon macrostomus. NCBI lineage: Eukaryota > Metazoa > Chordata > Actinopteri > Gobiiformes > Eleotridae > Philypnodon > Philypnodon macrostomus. Next base: position 1,910 of record JAVQKC010089927.1, read on the forward strand.
GAGCATAATGGATAGTGTTTTGGTGAAATAATATTGGTTGTTAATGCTGTGTGTAGCATGTTATCATTGCTCTGAGGAATAGTTGAGGTAGAGTTATTAGTGATTACAATGATGTTTACTTGTATTTTCATCACACAGACTAATGTCAGTGTACCACAAACAATGAAGAAGCAATATACTGTAGACCATATCATGAATCATACAGGCTGAACTGTGAAATATATGATGTAACTGGTTTGATTACAATTACAACAACTCTGCATACATGCTATTTTCCTGCAGCTCTTAACCAAGGGTAGCCAGACGACAGAGATGACACTGCGGCGTAATGCTCTGGGTCAACTGGGCTTTCATGTAAACTTTGAGGGAATTGTGGCTGAAGTGGAGCCCTATGGCTATGCTTGGCAGGCTGGGCTCAGACAAGGCAGTCGACTCGTGGAGATCTGCAAAGTGGCAGTGGCTTCTCTGTCCCACGAGCAGATGATCGACCTGCTGCGCACCTCTGTCACTGTCAAAGTGGTGATTATACCTCCACATGATGACTCCACACCCCGCAGGTAAGACAAAAGAAGATATAATCAGCATTTGCCATACACTTTTTTGTCTTTACAAACATATTTATATTCTTACAGAGGCTGTTCGGAAATCTATCACATGCCTCTAGTGGATTACAAGAATCACAAAGAAGGCATGCCGTACGAGTTAAAGTTTCCTTTCCGCCCCCCGAACAACAACACAAAGTGGCCACGCACCACATCCTCCAGTCCCCAGACACGAGCTGCTGGTACAGGGGGCACACTTATCAAAGCTCCACCTTCTGACTTCAGTAACTCTGCTGCCATGCCCCGCAGTGTGTCCAGTGATGGCCGACCACTCAACCCCAAAAGGTTACAAATTAAAGCTACACTTGTTTTCCTTAATTAAACACCGCACCAAGTCAAATCAAAGCTTCACAGATTATTCTTTAAACAGATGCAAGTAAACATTTATTTTTCAAATTGAAGAAAAAAGGTGCTAACCTGATTTCCTGTGTGAATTGAACAGATATTCTCCTGGGAATGATAACTACGCTCTCGCCTGCTCCATTGTAATGGGTCGCACGATGCACAACACCAACTCTCCTGCCAATGTGTCCTATACTGACACCATGGGCTCCAACCACTGGAGGCAAAAGTCAATGCCTGAAGGGTAAGGTCATCTACCTCAGGAGTTTTAATTGTATGTTTTAATTGTATGTTATTTGAATCTAACTATAAAAGTACCACATATGATATATAAATGACATGTTAGGCTTTAGCATTTCATAATATGATTACTCTGGTTATGGTATAGAAAAGAAATAATTATTATGACAAGTATCATAATACATGAATATAAATCTATTATATGATTACTATATGTATGTGACATATACACACATTGCCTGATAAATAGATTAAATGGTTTGTATTTGTATTCATGCTAAAAATATTGGTTGTCAACAAAGTTGACTTCCTACTCCCTTTGGAACATTGAATTTATCGTAAATGCATTATATTTATTTATTTAACCTTTATTTAGTTTCTCATTTACAACTTTCTAGATGCTGCATTTTATTTTTTGTTATTTCTTTCTTTCTTGTTATTTTTGTTTATTGTTTTTTTGCAGTTAATGTGACACATTTATTCATGTTCGAAATCAGTCAATCAATCTGTCTTTTAGATTTAATAACAACAACTGCCAGTCTCCTGTGTCATCTGCCCGACAAGCAGCAGCTGAAGGGGTCAATGGGGTCAAAATGTCTCCTAGTGTTGCATGGACGCGACAGGGGGATGTGGAGACTGGGCGGCTTGTAGACAAAAACACTGGTGGTAAGCAAATGATACTGTTACTGTTTTAAACTGATATCATCAACTACATGTATTTAACTTATTGCCCTTCACAGACCCAGTGGTTTCAAAGACACACATTTCCAGGATTCAGTCATCAGACAATGCAAATCACATGTCTCCCAACAAAAATACTAAGGTGAGCTAGATTTAGACGGTATTACCTTTCGTTCCAATACAAGGACTCTTATTTTATGATGTATTGTGTGAAATGTAGTAGTAGTAGATGTAGATGTTTTAATACAATGCTGATACAATGATTTTCCACATTGGTCTGATCAATAACTGTGGGGTTAAATGCAGTTGTATAGGTATTTAACCAATCTGAAAGCAGAGGACAGAAAGCAAAAAGCAAATTCAATGCAATTAAATTATTCACAGATGTTAAGCATCATATAAGCCTGCTCCATTTTAGATTATGATTAGGATAGAGTAGTTTTATAGAATTAATAGTCTTTTGCCAAAAAATTGTCCTATTATGTGCAAAGAAAAATAACTTATTAAACATATTTTCCACTAAATAAATAGATCAATAAATAGAAAAAAATTTCCAGCCACAGGCATAAATCTGTTCTTAGACTAGTTTCTTCTGTGACATTAACAATAACAAAGCTTCTTCTTAAGGATGCCCCGTATTCATCCAGCCAGTCCAGCAGCAACACACTATCAAGCAACGCGTCCAGCTCAGCCCACAGTGATGAAAAGTGGTACGAGGTGGGCTCAAGATCGGGTGTGCGAGGTGAACTGGAGCTCAACAGTTACCTCCAAGGAGTGTCCACGGACAGCGGCATCGACGCCACTTCCTTCACGGCCACACAGAGCAGCACTGCCTCCTCTACGGGTGGCTTTAGGGCCAAAGAGAAGATCCCGTGGCAGAATGAGGCATCATGCACCCAGAGGGTTACCGAAAACTCTCCTCCTCCAGATCTGCTGGCTGTTGGAGGCAGCGAGGGCCAGGTCAAGAGTCCATCTCCAAACCCCCTACATCCGGATACCTACAACGACTCCTCCACTCTACCCAGGTGTGCTGCTTATTCTGTTAGTCTCAGCCATGTAGGCAGCTCAGGAATTTCTGCCCCTTGCATCAATGTTTCATTGAATAGACAGTGATTCATTGTAGTCCCGATATATCCCATACCGAGCCAGATGAAAAACTCCACAGCTATGTGGTTTGGCGTGAACAGAAGCAGACTAGAAAGAATGAGAAGAAATAACTGTGTGTCTATATTTGTGTGTGTGGTTGGTTTGCTGCTGTATTTTTCACCGTCATCTGGTATCCATAATAGAAAGTGCTTGAAGTTGCTAAAAATGCAGACTGTGAGCTCAGCTCCGCATCCCCTCTTCTCAAAATCATACTTCCTTTGAATGAACTCTCTATTCTTTATCCATCCAGAAATAACTCAAGCAGACTTTTACATTGACATTCATGTTTTAAAGTGTGCACACAGAGATAGCAGCTGTTTGAAAATACTGCCACCTGTCTCAGTATTGAATGTTATTGAAAGTGGTAAAAGTGAAGCGCAAGGACATGCTATGCTCTTTTATACTGATGCATCTCATACTTGGCATACTGAGCAGATTTAGTAGGGCACATTCTGACGGATCTGTGGGGTTTGCATGTTGTATACCGTCTTCCTCCTTTGAAGCTGGTTAATCTCCTCTGTGAATTGTTCTTTTCTCGTTTCGCATTTACATAAATATCAAAGTCTATGCTGCTTGCCTGTCCCCCCCTCAGTCTAAACTCACTGACTTGCTTATTCTTCTTTCACAAGCCACAGTTCACTGTCCCCGCAAGAAGAGCCCACCTCTCCCACCTCCCAGTCACCAGGACCCAAGAGTTTCTACCCTCGCCAGGGGGCCACATCCAAATACCTGATTGGCTGGAGGAAACCCGGAGGAACTGTCAATTCTGTGGACTTTGGCAGCACAAGAAAGTAAGATGAGGAAATGTTTTTACTGAGCTGTGAAACCTAAAAAGTGTGCGTCACACAGAGGTAGATGTTTTGAAAGAAGCTGAGCTCTGAGCAGTTTTGTTGATTCTGAGATGAAAGGAAAGAGATAAGATTGTCAAGTCTCAGACATTGCTCAGCAAAACATAAACAACACTGCCACCACGTGGCCATTATTGATGGTGGTCACGACTAGACTACACTGTCAGTCAGACCAAATAACTTTATTAGAAAATGTTTTTTCATTTTTTCATTTTTCACAGTTTCTAAAACTATTTGTCTGAAATGGTGTGGGTGTTTAATTGTTCAAACTAAAATGTTTTGGTCTAATGCGGTGCACTTGGGACCTAACTTGAAAGTACGTAATGAGTGTCTTGCTCTCCTCTCTCAGGCGGCATCAGAGTGACGGGCCCCTGGGAGGGCAGCCACAGCTCAGGGCCAATCTACGTGGAGCTCAGTCCCCACAGAGACACACTGCCAAGTCAAGCCTGGAAGAGGACTTAAAGAAACTTATCACACTAGACAGCCCACCTCCCACCACGAGTGAAGAGAAGGTACTGGGCAAATGGTTTTACTACACACAATCCCTGTCCTGGCTCTATTAGAAATACCCATATGATAGAGAAACACAGGCACTTGTATCACACACTTGTATTACATTATTTACATTGTTCTTTATTTAAATTAAATCATTGTTTTATATTTATATTTTTTATGTTTTTTATATTGATTTAGACTTTGCTTTGAGTGGTCCAGAGCTATGTATTTCTAGTATTAGTATTCAAAATTGTTTTGCATTGTGAAATCCCATTCATTACTCATCAATGTTTTAAAATGAAAATATTAGTGTTACTGTTAAGAAGTGGATATGTATACATTCAAGTCTAAATTGTATTTCTGTCTCTTTAGCCACTGTTTCCAGTCTCCACTCCAAGCCGTCGCTCCCTACAGAGGACAGTGTCAGATGAGAGTATTTACAGTGGACAGAGGGAGTCCTCCTCCAGTGGGCAGCGGGACACACCCACTGACCTTTTGTTCAGCTGCTCTACAATGCCACGCTCACCTACTGCTCGTAATGGCAGGCGACAGTCACACAAATCTATGGGTAAATTTCTATTATTATTGACTACTACAAAATCTCTCTTCTTTAGGCTTTACGGTGATGTTGTGTTTTCTGTTGTGTTTTTCTAGGAGACCTGTCAGCCCCTGACACCATGGAATTTAAGCACGACATGAAGCAGGTGCCCCTGGATGATTCTGTTCTGATGCCCCTGCCTGACCCGGGGGAAGATGGCCCACTGGACTGGGCCCACCTGGTGGATGCTGCCAAGGCCTTTGAGGGTAATTATATGATGCCTAGCCAATTTGTTGCTACAAGTCTAAAAAAGGTTAATCAGACTTCAACACCATTTGCATTAATGTGTTCACACCACAAGATGGCACTAAAGTACCATTATTGATGTAGCCAACCTCCTGAATCTCATACCCATTGACATGTTTCCATACAGAGCAGAGGCTGGTGTTCTTGGCAGCCCTGGAGGAGAGTGCCCTGGCAGAAAGTGCAGCCACCACAAGTACCCCGCAGCAGGCTGAGCCTCAGGCGGCCCCTCTCAGACTACCCCCACCTGGGTAAGAGGCTTCTGGACAGAGCACACATCTATTCTGATGGGCAGACCTAGTTCCAAACTAACACTACTGAGTCACTGCTGTACACAAAGAAAGAAACACATAAAATAAACCCAAACTCTGAAAATGACTATATTTTAATATTATTAGTGGAATAGCTTATTCTGACAGTTAGGTTGTGTGTCCTCACTCCTCACAGAGACATCAATGACAGTCCAGCCTGTCTTTTGGGGAAGGTGAACCAGCTGGAGTCTATGGTGAGGATGCTTCAGGATGACCTCAAAAAGGTTTGTATACTAATACTAATTCATATTTTTTTGTGTGGAATTGTGCCGCTTTATTGTTAAGCTTGTTGTCCTTGGATCATAATCTCACTGTGTCACTTCCAGGAGAAAGATGCAAAGACCTCTCTGCAGATGCAGGTCCAAAGTTTGCGTGAGGACAACCATCGCCTCCTGGAGGAGTCATACAGTGCTTCGGCCAAGCTCAAGAAGTTCACAGAGTGGGTCTTCAACACTATTGACATGAACTGACACCACTGCAGCCTGACCACTGCGCCAGCTCATCTCACATTTCAGAATACTTGCATCATGTGTGACTTCAACAAACCAGTGCCAACATCAACTTTGATGACATTCTTTGTGGTATATTCAACACAAGATACTACATTGTTATGGTGCCTAAAAATGGGTGCTTAAAAGAAAAAAAAAGACTGACCTTTATGCCCTTTTCTCCTTGAATTTCTGTGTTGACAGCCATTTACTGCCCTCGTTTAATTCCCTGAATAGCCTAATTACAAGGTTACATGCTAAGTTTCATTTCAGAAACAAATTAGAATGGCTATATTTGATGCATGAGTTGGCGAGACATTATCCCATATTCCTTTGAGACACTTTCTAAGAATCCAGAGATACAGTATAACTGCACTCCTTCAAATTCAGTGATAAGAGCACTGATTATTTTTAATACTAACCAAAATATAAAGCTATATGACAATTAGAGATGTCCCCTAGAGAGTGTATGTTTCATGGTCACAGAGTGGGTGCACAGACAGGCTCTTTACATAGCACACACTTTAAACAATGTAAAGCCCAGATGTCTGTATTTACTGTGTATAGATTTTACAAACCTGTGTGATATCTCCAGGGTTGTTGCAAATGTATAGGACTACTGGTCACATACTAATGCAGAGAATATATTGTAAAAAAAAATCTAATGATAATCATTAAAGGTGCAGAGTTTAAGATGTAAATACACACAACAATTATTTTCTCACCTCTGTCCTTCATATTTTATGTAAAGATATTTATGACAAATGGCCAAGGAAACTGAGGTTAGATATGTGCATGTATTCATTATAGATGGTGTGTTATGGACACAATTCAACCAAAATATGGATTATGGAGCCAAGTATCGACAACATGTAAAATGCTACATGTAACCGACCCCACCACAATCCATAGCATGCTTTAAGTCGTCAATTAGATGGTCTATACATCCAATGGGTGCTGTTTATTTGAAACACATGGTGAGATGTGTGAAAATTCTCATATTCTTGCTACAGTGTTGTCTGTAGTGTGTACAAAATATTGTAAGCTCGACCTGCATTTGGTCAAACACAAGCTATGTACCGTAAGCCTCATAAATGTTTCCTTTTGTACTTCAGACACTGTGCAAGTGTATATAAGCAGAGATTTGATAATCATCAGAATTTGCACCTTCATTCTTATTTTGTAAGAATATATTTGTGACATATTTTTGCTTCATGGGCCAGGATGTGGCGTGAGATGATGATGAATAGAGGGATTAAATGGAACTAGACCATGAGCTGTACCTTTGCTCCTAACATGTGTTTCCATTGAGTTGTGATGTGTACAAATGTTTATATCTATTAAAGATATTTTGTTGGACTTTTTGAGATTTTGGGGCTTTTTGGTTTAGTTGTAGTTTAGTAGTAGTATAGATCTGGTTTAGTGCACATTTTGACTTCTAGTTTAGACATAGTTTAAACTACGGTAGTTTAGCCCTGTTTATAATATACCTTACTTTCGGGAACATTTAGTGGGACTGAAGCCTCCCTAAAATGGGCCTAACAATGGCACTAGTAACTGGGTTTATATGAGGTGGCCAAAACAGTAAATTATACAGTCTGTCAGTGTCCTGCCATGCGCTGCCACCTGCTGTTATTTGTGATTAACAGGGAGGTGCTGTTTTTCCACTTAGCCCTGATTACACAAGGCAGTTGGGCTGACTAGGACGAGCCTGAGCGGGACAGATTGATGGATAAGTGTTACCTGAGGGAGACATCCCGCTGGAGGCACAGAGGCAGCATCGTGGAGAGAAGCAAAGGTTGTCAAGTTATGTGCAGGGTAATGGCTGCACCAAGACAATAAAAAAGTTGGCTATATAAATTACCTTTATAAAAAAACTTAACCCAGTAGCCCTTTTTGCAACAAATGTTTGACTTTTATTAACTATATATATGCATGTATTAATAAGTTGAATAGTTCATTAACAATAGTTCTCATTGTCATAGTTTTTTTATATTGATAATTTCATTGTGACCACCAAATTATTATCAAATCCATATTTGGGCAAGCTGAACATTGAAAGTATGTAAATGAAACCTACCTGGGTCCACACCTTTGAGTCTTGACCTACCAGTTGTAGACAATTTATCATTCCAACAAAAGCAGTATTTTTATAAGTTTTATACGTTTTCCTAGGATGCAAAATGTGTGTTCAATAGCCCATGCAACTTTGTCTCGTGTCCGAGTGCAAGAGATAAAGAGGTCAGTGAACTATTTTGTTGCATAGATAAAACTTTGCCAAAACATATGTTTGCCCATTTATATGCTCATCTGTTCAAGCATGTTAATCTGATAAATCTTCACTTGCATGTTCAAAGTGATCTTGGTGCTGGGGGGCAGGTCCACTATGAAGCAGATTACAGTTTTGTTTGTCTGTCAGTTGGTCTGTGGTCCTGTCTGTCACCTTGTTATCACTGCTACTTAATACCACAAGATCTGCTGTTCGTAGGTCACTTGAGTGGTGATCAGAGGCAGATTGGTGCTCACTGTTATTGTATGATGGTGTATGGACATGTATGTAATAATCTCATCATAAAGGGGGGGATGGTGGAATATAATGCATTGTACAGTCCCGCTCTTTTGCCACTGAAAGGTATGAGAAAAATCCCAATACAGTAGGCAGACGGATGGTTTCACACTCTAATAGGCACGCCACTCACGCGGGTGTGTGACCCCGGTTTCCCTTAGTAACCACATTTACTGAGAGCAGCGGTTTTGTATTGTAAAGAATTCTCCCCACTTAACAAGTCAAGCTTCTAAGTAAATCCACTAAGCAAATAGTACTTTTAGTCACAAAATCACCTTTTTTATTGATTTCCCTTGACCAAACAAAAACATAATTTGCATGTAATACATTTCAAAAGCAAATATTGGGAGGTCAGCCTCTAAGTGCTCAAGCTGGTACAGGCTGCTGAAAGAGAGGCAGAAGGAAAAAAAGCCCACTAAAGAGATGTGAGCTGAGATGGTTCTTTGATAACTGGTGAACTGGTTCTGTCAACACAAACAGCTGTGCGTGCCTGTCCATGTGTGTCTATGTGCTTATGGTGCATGCATGCGTACACAAATTGACCATGCCTTGTATTTGTGGAGCATCTTCCTCAGGGGCTTTCGAGATCTCATTTATGGCTGGGAAAAAGGTTAATTTGTTGCCATTTAAGCTCGGATGATTCCATACTTTTATGACGAGGAAGAATAGCTCGTATAGTGCTGTCTGTCTTTTGGCAACATGATGTAATAATCTTTTATACACACTTACTATACATGCAAATAGAAAAAAGGTTGTTCCTTCACAGAGAGTATTTATAGTCTCTATGTGTTTGCTCAGTCACTATCATACTAACTGAAATGTTTCTCGTTTTTTCAGGATTAGTGCTGCAGCATGTCCCTCCCTCTGTCCTGCTTTCTTCTTCTCCGCACACATACACACACCATCTCTCCTTTATACTGCCTCTAATTCCTTCATCCCTCCCCCCTTTTTTTCAACTTGGTATTACACAGCATCTCCCTCTCTCTCTCTCTCCCCTCACACTCTCTTTGGCCGGAGCACATGCACACAGCAACAAGGGGGGGTGGGTTCTGAGAAACGACATGTGAGGATCTCCTCAATTGCCGGGGCCGGCCAGGACTTTTCAGGAAGCAGAGGAAGGAATACCGCAGTGGCCGTCTCTTGTTGCCGCTTCACTGCCTCCATCCTCACTACTGTCTTCTTGTTCTTCTCTCCTCTACCACTTCTTGCCAATTACGACCATGGACCTGCCCGCTGCTTGTTGCTAAGGGGGAGCCAGCCGTGCCAAGTGCACACACCACAGCCGCGTGGAGTGGAGAGAAGTGGACTCGCTGTTTGTTTGGTTTAAAAGGTATGCGGGAATGGCATGGTGGCACAGATGTTGCATTAGGCTGTTTTTGGGGTTTTCACAGTGCATGACTGGGACTCTTACTGTTTCTTCCACCTGCTGTTTTTACATTGGCATGAAGCTGTATTTTGAAGTAAAACTACTGTATACAGTTGAGCCATATTTCATGCATGTATTTGACACACTTTATTACCCTATGGACAGGCCTTCTTCATTCACAGGGGGCTTATCCACTCATCATTCTTCCTCTCAAGCAGGTGCTATGCAATCCATGACACCTGTCTATCTTTATCCCCCTGCAAAGATTAGCTGTCTAATGTGCCCAGACTCCAAAAAGAGCAGTGCAGCGTCGGCCAATAGGAAGTGCTCTCCCTTCTGCTGCACTATACTTTGAGTGGCAATAACAAACAGAGCAGGTGATTACTTGCGCGCTCATGCATGTCACCACTGAGTAATAGCTTGAAAAGAACGGTGACCGAGTCACCAAGAGCATCTCCTGTTGCTACCAGCATACTGGAAAAGGCACTTCTTAAAAACTTGCACAGTTCGCTGAATCCCTTGCCGTGGGCATCCCTTTGGCTTGTTGCACTGTGGCTAATTGAATTCATGTATGTAAGATTTCATACTGTGCTTGCATAAAATCCTGTCTAGAGACTGCATTCAACAGTTGTATTGAAACGAGGGTAAATTGGTTCGCTTTTTTCTCTTACATTTTGATTGTATACATAGAAATGATTGTGTTGACGTTCAGATCTCAGAATAAAGGCCTCGGTGATGGTTTAACCTGTTTAAATTGCCAGGAGCCCTCAGTGGCAACGGGGACATGTTGAAGTAGTCAGCAGCTGAGGCTATGGAAATCCTTAGTTAAGCGGAATTAATTATCCTGAGAGAGTGAAGAGAGGGAAGGGATGTGAAGCAGGGATGTGGCCCACAGAATGGTTATCTGTGGAGGTTGTAAGTAAATCCCCTAACAGCGGCTCTCCAAGCATGCAGCCTAATAGGGATAGGACTGGATCAGAGGTAACCATCATATTATTGCAGTTAATGGAGTAGACCAACGTGCAGTGGACACAAAGTACCATCTCAGAAAATATTTTGTACCATTTTGAGCACAGTTTATCCGAATAAACTGATCCTAAATCATGCATTGGGATAATAAGCACAGAAAGGAACTGTGGACTGAACGAGGACTAGATCAAAACTAAACAATGACAAACAAGGTCTAAATTGGGTCTATACAGGAACCAACCATATCAGGACTAACCCAGGTAAAAACTTGACCCCGATCCAACACTAAAAAAGGTCTACGTCAGATCTAGCCCAGGACTAAACCAAGACTATAAGCTGTGCCAAAACCAGGCCAGGAGCAAAACTGTCCCAAGGCTTAAACTGTAAGACTCTCGAGTACCAATAGAAACAGCCCATGTACAACCAGCAGTACCACAGGTTGAGAACCACTATAGCAGACCATTTTAACACTTCAGACCAGTGATCAGAACCAATGCTGCATTTTAATCCAGCAAAAACATACTGTACTTCCTGTTTAAGATTTGTGCCACAGTTAATATGCATCCTCCACCTGAGCCCTCTTATCTGTCCCCTCAGTGACAGGCATCCCATTTCCCAGACAAACATTTTCGGCAGCTGAATGTCACAACGATAAAAGACGGAGAGGGATTGTTTTTTCTCCCCCGGGGGAAATAAAACTGATGTTTATCTAATCGTCATTTTACATTCTGCCACTGTCTCTTCCTTTTGTGCTCATGTCGTGCTTCTGTTTTCTTGACAGGGTTGTATCTTAAAGAAAAAAGATGGCAGAAGTGTTGAGAGAGCAGGGAGGATCGGGCAGTACGGATCCGGAGGAGGACTCACCCAATATGATCGTCTACAGAAAGGCAAGTCTGAGTCTGTGTGCTGGGGTGTATGTAGGCAGGATGGCAATGACCCGTTGGACAGTCCTGACAGCTCACTGGTGCATATCAGTGTAGTGTCAGGTGTCAGAGGGGACCTCAATCTTGCAACTTACAGCAAGCTCCACTCCATCCTATTCTAGGGCCTTCTCCGCAGTACATCCATCGAACTTGAGCCCTTAATAAGCCCACAGTCCCACTAGGCTTTGGACCAGTGAGAGATCCTTTCAGTGTCAGGGTAATTACCTCATCCCAATGGTGCCTCACTTTCAATAGCTGATTGGAGAGGTATCGGTGCCTAATTATGTGGATGAGGAGTGATTCTCTCCATGGCTGGGACTAGGCGATGGGTAGTAAAATTTGGTTCATTTTAGTCATGGCTTGTTATTTCGCTGCCGATGCTGCCGTGACAGGCCATTCATGTAAAAACGAGACAGCTTCTTTTGATCAGGCTTAAACTGTAGAATGTGTCACTATTTCTGAATTGATTACAGTAAAAAATGTGCTGTGTGCAGGAGTTGACAAGTCCTGTCCCCTCAGTCAAACTGGGTATTTCATTGTGTTTCAGACTGGTATCCAATCAGACAAGCAGGTACAGTATATTCCACAGCTATGTAGAGAAATATTGAGACGTGAATAAAAATAACAATTGGCAGACATTTATTTTGGCAGTGAGCGTGTAGAAAACATTAGCAGGTGGGTCACAATTCATCTTCTCTATCTACCAGCTATTCATGCATTCACCTGATTTCAGTAATTTCTGTTTCTCATAAAAACTGAAAATATTTTTATAATATAAAACTAGAGGCGAATGTATAACTTATTTTGGGAGATGACTGAGATGGCTTTTAAAGTTTTTGTGATTTTAAACTTTCATAACTAAATGTATATTGAATGGGAGGCACTGCTATTTCTGTTCTGTCAATATTTGGGACATTGTTATCCCTATTGAAAAATGAAGCTATCACATGCTGCATAGACAGTAACCAATCCAACTCTAAGCAACTCAATTGTTATTGTATTGCGTAGTCATAGTTTATTTATCAATTCTAAAGTTCTCAAATTAAAAAATTTTGTTAATTATATCAGCAAAAGGCGGAATTACGGAATCACGTTGGTCCGCTTCAGATCCTATGTGTGAACGCTATAAAAATTGCCAGATCATTTTAAACTTTTACACACAGGTACATATAACAAAGACGCCGAACTGGATTGATGAATAATAATAAAAAAATTGTTTGCCGGATCTTTTCCAAACAGGTACATATCATGAAGACGCTGAACTGGACTGAGTTTGGTATTTCTACAAATAATTACAATTAATTATTAACTGTTTATGCCATGAAACAATCTCATACATTTTGGCACAGTGATCCAGGCTAGTGTATATTTAATGTACATAGGCAACTTACAGAGGTCAAATAAAGAATGCCTCAATAGCGCCCCCATGTTTATGACCCCTATGGGAGTCTGGACACACTTACTTTCGCAGAGAGCAATGAAACTTGGTACAGTGATTCTCCACAGTGTACCCAACATAAAATATTATTATGGCCCCACCCTACAACAAACAGGAAGTCGGCTATTTTGTATTAAAATTGGGAAGTCAGGTATATTTGACAGCCTCTAACTTGCACATTTTTTAAAATTAGGCTCAAACCTGAAACACCTAATTACCTCCCGGCCCTGAACACATCTGACCAATTTGATACCAGTTACCTCTATGACGCCACCTATAGACTGTAAGAAGAATGTAGTTATAGGGAAATTAAAAACAATTGGCAAAAAACATCCTTCACATACATCAAAAAAGTTTCCCATGTTTGTCATGGTGTTTTTATATATAAATATATAAAAACTCTTAAATAAATCACACAATGTCTGATTAAGGTGCCCATTGGTGCCATAGCAGTTGTGGCAGATGTATGGGGGTGTTTCGCCGATATACACCTCAGGTACAACAGCGTGGGCCTAGTTATAAAAACTTGTTTCAATACAAAATGCCTCCATACAAACTCAGAGGAACTTATGCTAAAATGAGAAGTCTGTCTGCCCAAGGGGTAAATGTGTGGAATAGTTTAGAGGTAGAACTGAAAACATCCAGACATCTGAACAGCTTCAAAAGACTGTTTAAATTAAGGATAATGAATTCCTATAAAGCTGTGAGCAAATGAGTGGGAATTGAGTTATTTATTTATTACTGTAAATGCATTTTCCTTCTCTTCGTATTGGTTAATGTATCTCGGTCTTTGCATTGATATGGGTAGGAGCTATAAGCATTCAGCCTATCCCCTTTTCAGTCTAGAGGATATATTTACTTTTCCAGTGCAGTGTTGCCTTGTTTATTTGTTAAACGTTTATAACTGTACATGATTTGGTTTGTGACTTGGGAAAAACTAAGAATTTGTAAGTGATTGACAGTGACAGATAGAGCTGGCTACTAGAGTGAGATGAGGTGAAGCAAATCAAGTATGTGATATGGTGAGATTTCACTATTTTTGAGAGCCAAGTTATCCCTTTTAAGACACTTTCATCTTTATGAATTCACCAATTTCCCTGAAGCACAATACTCTTGAAATAGTCCACTAAAAATTGTGAAAAGAGTGTTATAATTTTAGTCAACTAGCCAATTTGGCAGCCCATGCGTTTTGTTTTTCAGTCCGGCAGCAACATTTCTGGCTTGTTTAAACTCAGAATTACTGCAGCATTTAGAGGCCTGATAAGTCTCCCCTGCTACTTTTGCCTGAGGGATTGAACACTACAAGCAGAGTGTCACACGTCAGCAGTTAGTGCTGAAGGGAAGTGGAAGTGTGCTGCCAGCAACGAGCTATTCCCCCGTATACTGTAAATACACAATCTGTTCGGATGCCAGCGGGTCTGCTAAGGTCTGTGCCAGGAATCCTCAGAGTCAAAATAACAAATCAAACCAGAACGGCTTTTCTTCCTTACTTAAATATTTCTTTGCGTCCCAGCTGCCAGCAACCTTTGTTTGTAATATGGACAGAGCCTATTGTTTATTCCCTGTTTTATTATCATACATGTATTCTAAGAAGATGCAGAGAACATACTGTAGCCCGTGTAGCTTGGCGGCTTTCATTACATAACGGCCCACATGCCTGGAGGCGACTCATTTAAGAGGCTAGTTTCTGCTTGTCAGGATTCAGCCAGCGGGAATATTCATCATTTCATGTTTTAGTCATAAGCAGTGACAACAGACAGATGATTTGAAGAGTAAGGCACTTATCCAACAATTTAGGTTCTATCTCTGCTCTATTAAAAATGAGCCCGAGATTAAAACATATCAGCTGTTTTATTGATTAATTAATATAACAGATAGCATCTGACTTCAAATTTACAAGCTGAATGTGCTGTATAGCTCAGTTGGTAGAGCTCTAGCACAAATGCAGAGCCTTTCGAGCTCAGTCTGCCATCATGGGCTCTGTCAGGACAATTTGATTAATGTCTCTTGCTATGTAAACAAATATGGACACCAACAAGAATGAATGCATATACAGTAAATACATTTACTTTAATCTGTAGTTGGTACCCTTTTGGAGTTATAACAGTTTGACCTTTCCTTGGGAGGCTTTTAAAGATTATCGAGTGTTTTGACGTGAATTTGTGCCCATTCACTCTGAAGAGCATTTACAAGGTCAGGCACTGATATTGGACAAGAAGGCCTGACTCTCAATCGCACTCAAAAGTGCTTGATGGGGTTGAGGTCAGGGCTCTATGCAAGTCAAGTGAAGTTCCTCCGTACCAACAACCTCTATAGTCCTTGCTTTGTGTGCGGCCGCAGTTATGTCGGAATAGAATTATAGTTTAATATATTCATATATTGTAGCAAACATATCTGAATGTTTGTAAAGATATTCTTTTATCTTACAGTGTAGCAACAGGAAAGCAGGGAGAAGAGCGGGGAGCAACACTAGGTAAACTGTTGTGAGCCTGATTCAGATGCCAGGCATAAACTCTGACTATGGGCTGCACCCTCTACGACTGAGCAAAACCATGGCCCAAAACACCTGTGGTTTCATCTAAAAAGCTTGAGTTTGTGTTTGCTGGAGCTCATCAGCATTTTACTACACAGTTTTAATTTAAGACCCAACAAAACTCTAACGTATTTTGCAGTTATTACACTTTTGCCATTTCCTGTAAACAGTAGTCAATCTTGTTTTATGTGTCAATTCAGTAAGTATAAGATTCTATTACCCATAATAGATACTTTGGTACACCTATTTTAGTTCCAACATGAATAAAAGCTATTAGATGTAATTATGAACAGCAATGTACCATCTTATGGATTTGCAATCTGCATTGCTTTAAACTTGACCTAACTAAACCAATCAAAACTGTACTGTATCCCATAGTGTACCATAGAACTCAAGGCTATACTTTCACTGACCTACATAGTAACTCTTTTCACTTTCTCCAGTAATCTGAACATAGCATGTATTTCTATTAGGCCAAGTGATGAGTTGTATGAAAGTGGGGCCTGTGCCGTGTCTCTTATGAAAAGAGGAAGTGAAGCAAAACAATCCAATAAGTGCACGCCAGCTCACCGCCTCAAGAACAGTCCAACGTAAATGCTCACACATGACGTTACACTTTATTGCACACTACCCGTTTGTTTGCTCGCTTCGCAGTCACAATAAGGCAGGTAGATGAATGGCGCTGGTACCAGGACATGCACAAAAACTCTAAGTGTGATTTGAAGCACTGAGGAAATTAAACTGATCTGAGAAAAGAGGTCATTTTACTGCTAAAGTGTAAAGCTCAAGAACTATTAATAGCTTAACGTGTTATCCCTAAGTGCATGTCAGTGTCTTTGCCTTTATCCCAACTGTGAACCATAGAGCTGGGATGGCTTTAGGGACATTGACATAAACAAGTTATAGCTTCCAGATAAGTCTTAGCATCATTATTGTTGTTTAGAACGCACTTGAGGAGTAAACATCTAGACATATTTAAAGACCATTAGTATCCAAGCATGCACTGCACTCACTTTGCAGCCCAGCACCTAATACAAATTGTGGTTTCTTTCTGGTTGTTAAAAAACCCTAAAATGTAGTGTATTTTATAGTTTAAGTTTTCAAAAATGAACACAAGAAACTCAGTAAGGTGTATATCGGCGAAACGCCCCATACGTCTGCCACAGCTGCTATGGCACCAACGGGACCTTAATCAGACATTGTGTGATTTCTAAGGGTTTTTATATTGTTAACGAGCAATTAAGAGGTCCCGCCCCCAAATCATGACAAACATGGGAAGGGTCTATTTTGACTTTTTTTGTAATTTACCCTACAACAAACAGGAAGTCAGCCATTTTGTATTGAATTTGGGAGGTCAGGTATATTTGACAACCTCTAACTTGCACATATTTTTCCCGATTAGGCTCAAACCTGAAACACATCTGACCAATATGATGCCAGTTACCTCTATAGACCCTATAAAACTGAAAGAAGAATGTAGTTTTTGGGAAATAAAAAAAAAGTCAAACAGACCCATCCCATGTTTGTGATGGTTTGGGGTGGGGTCTCTTAATTGCACACACAATATAAAAACCCTTAGAAATCACACAATGTCTGATTAATGTTGGTGCCAAAGCAGACATATGGGGGCGTTTCACCGATATACACCTTGTTGTCGGGGACGACAGCGTAGCCCTAGTTTCTTTAGCAGATTGTTGAGTGGCAACCTGCTTCCCTGACTTGCAAAGTGACAGAGGCAATTGTTGGAGCATAGGAAGTTTAACAGTTTATCTGCTAGTAAAATCATTTTTTATTAACATTATTGTAGTGTCCAAGTATTGCTAAAAGCAACACTATACTTGCAACACTATACAGTTAACTATAGAATTCAGAAGAATTTTTCAATATATTAAAATAGACTAGGCAATAACATTCCATTAGGATGTTATGGTCAGCTAGTTTCCGATACCCTCGAAGCCAAAGCCCAGAAAGCTACTACTTCCATCTCTGTTTTGTCTGCACTTCTATTCCTTCTGGTTCTTCTTGCAAATTAATAATTGAATCTCATTTTAAGTATTCCATCTATGAAGAAGTATCTGCTCCTCCTAGACATCATCCATCATCCTATTCATTTATTCATGGCTAGTCCCTTTTTTTACCATCTTGATATTTTTATCCATGTGTGTGTGTACATGTGAAGATGGTTGACAGTTCAGGTACTCTAAACAGTCTGAAAGCGTAAGACCATTATCGCTTAGCACAACATCCCATGGGAGGTATCTCTTAGCTGTAGATATGACACTGTGTAAGCTGTTTAAGGGGATATATGAGGGTAAATATGAGCAGGTGAGGAAGCAGACAGCACCATTCAAATGATTTATAAAGCACAGCTTTGGAATAAAAAGATTATGGTGACGTACGATTACTGTAAAGGTATCTTCCAACATTGTACTATGGATAAAACTTCAAAGTTGACTACTACAGATGTGGCTATTTAGAGTTACACCAATATGCACCAGAAAACTAATATATCTCAGTGATATTGAGATTGATGGATTGATTTCCATCAATCTTTTATCTTTGGGAGTTAATAATTCAACAGCCAATGGGACCATTTTAGAATGTCTTAGCATATAATTTTTCATCATGAAGCCTACATTGGCCCTGAACAATGGGCCAGTTAGTCATAGAGCTGACACTTACAACATACAACTCTTCACTCACACATTTATTCACTAGGGAAAACTCTGCTCCACAAAAAACAGCATGTCTTTAAAGCGGCTGTAGTCTCAGTCTTCTTACTGAATTCCCATGTGGCCTATATGGATGTGTCTGTCTCCATTTGGCGCCTATGGGCCTCTTTGTCCCACGTGCACTTAAGATAGCATGGTCCGACCCTGGGGATATCACCTCGGTGGTTGTAGGGCCATGTTGTCCGAGTGCTTTATCATATATGAACGTTTTAACACGGTCACCACTCGCACCACGGGAGCCTTTATCGGCCTCGCTGGTATGGGCCGGACTATCAGGGTCACGTCGTAGCCTGTGTTCCTGCATGCTAAGTGCCAGTGTGGGCTGCTTTCCTAGTTGGGTCAATAAGATAAAACAACACTAGCTAGCTCTCTTATATAAACCACTCTGAACCGTCTGTGTGGAAAAACGCTCCTCTCTGTACAGCTAATCAGAAGGACAAACATGAAAATCCTGGAAGTCCACTGAAAAATAAGTCGTAATTGGATAATAATTCACAGCGTTTTGGCAGCCGGAGCGCTCGGTTGACGGGATTATTGGGCCCACAGAGGATCTCAGAGAGTGAATCAAAAGGCTTTTCTCCGGTGAGGGAAGTCCTACCGCTGCCAGTGTCTGTCTGTGTCCATGCTGCTCTTGTATACTGTGTGTAGCTCATTTAATAATGCAGCCCGTCTTCATGGAGAGCTAAGCTGAATATGCATAGGTTTAGAGCTATAGAAAGGCTTGTGCTGACACCACTGTGCCCCAATTCTAAATACCCCTGAAGCCCTCCCGGCCGAGATGCCTGTTTATCTAAAAAGCCTGGCTGGAGACGTGTGCTGCTTTAAATACCACCTACTGTACTCTGACTAACCCCAGCGCCTCTGCACCACCCTCACATCATTAGCTTTTTACACAGAGATTGTATAAAAACACACTTACCGCAACTGAATAAAGGAAGGATTCCACTATGGATCCAGTGTCTCCAGATTCAAGTGTAACAACATTACAGAGGAAACTTTTGACCTGTTATAGAGGAGCGATGTGATAAAGAAATGTCATCATAGCATAAATGCTAATGGATTACTGGAACTGGGTATTACAAACTGGGCAGCAAAAAAGTGCAGCAATAGACTCCAGAAGTTAAATCTAAACAGACACAGAGTCCCAAAAAGCTAAACTGTGCTTTAATTGATTCTAAAAGTATTAAGTAAAGTATAATAGTAAATTATCTTGGTATCCACAAACATCATCTGTGAAAATTATTTTCTAATTTAGTGACCAATAAATTCTTACAATGGGAACTACAACTATGATCTCAAAGGGAACCCCGGCACTAAAACATTAATATACAAATATGTGGCATAAGAACAAGCCAGATGTTGTCCCTTTAAGTACATTTATATAAAACCGATTTACCTGTGGGCCTTGTTATTTACTTCTCAATGCATTCTGGTTAGTGAGATCACATGGTTGCACCGCATATAGTTCACAGTCATGTTCACAGCAGCGCAATGAAAATGGCTTCTGTTCAGCCTTTCCAGTTCGAACCAGAGACCCCCCAAAGGCATGGGTATTTTTTTAAGTAGTGGAGATAATTTGTAACATATTTAGAGCAACATGTCTTAATAGCCAGGATAGTAAAATTCCTATTGCTTCAAACTAGTTTTTCAATATGAGTTCACATTTATTATGCAAATTGATATTCCGTCTTGTTGTCTACTGATAAACACCAATATACACCAAAAGATAGAATGTAGTTCTTAAATGTCAAGTTTGATGAGACCAGATAAAGAAGTCTAATAGTTTCCTGACCCTGGCCAAACGTAACTATTACTGTACTATATTAGAATAATAAAAATAACCACTAAACATATGCGCCATGGTTCTTAGTGCTAGGTTTACATTTAAGTCACTGTATCTGTGACGATTAGACATGTATGGACACAACAAAAAAATAAGCCCTTGTGTAAATCCCATCCATCAGCATGACCATAACACTATCATTAATGCATCACTGCCATTAACAGACACATACATCAGACGTATTACTATTCTTCCAGTTTGTTCTAACTAACACTTTCTTTATGAGCGGTGTTGCGTCATTAAGCAGCGGAGATGGATTCACTTTGCAGACCGTAGATTCAGAGGATGTGGAGGGGCTAACGTCCGAGGCTGATGAGCAGAGGTCATTAAAGTGGATAACCAAATCATTTATGTGTGCAGCGCTAAGTCTGTGCTTTACTCAATACGCTTGATGGAAATGTAATAGTTGATAGAGCATTAGGCATTCAGGGCCAGATGGTTCATTTATTTATCCTGAAAATATCAACTGAAAAGAACATTAGAGGAAACGGTTTGACTGGTTATTTATGCAAAGAGGTAAAGTGATATTCCTCTTAATGAAAAACAAGCACTAAATATATCCAGGAGATGATTACATTATTCAGAATTAATATTAAACCATGCGCTGTGTGTTAGATCTGCTACCCAGTTCTCAGTGTCCATGCTCCTGCTATCTCCTATGTTTTGCTGACTACAGTATACTTGTAAACTACAAAGTGCTTTATGGATTTGAATTTCAAAAGCTGCCTAGGACCATGCAATATAAGAAAAACTGAATATGGTTGCAGGCAACTATGAATATTGATGCTTTTTTATTGTAATAACAATAATAACCTTATCTCGCAATGATAGAATCTATCGTGTCTAACCCTGAAAAGTTTACCTATTGAGGTACAAAGCTTTTCCTCAAAAAACTGTGAAACTATATCCAAATAATAACTACTTCCACTACTACTGTTGGATTTCACAACACAGGAGAGGTAGGGAAGAGGCCATGTCTCAGTGAATGAGAAATTCTTAGAAAAAATCCTTGATCCACACGTTGATCTGGATCAGTCCCAAAATATAATCACTTCTTCCGTGTGTCATCGCAAGCTTCCCTGAAAATTTCCACCAAATCCATTCAGTAGTTTTTGCGTAAAGGCACTCAGACACACACGCACACAAACGCAACCGAAAACATTACCACCTTAGTGGAGGTAATAAAGTAAAGATACCACAACGACATTACAATAATCTATTCCTTTCCATACAGTATTTTGGATCCACACTCAAAAGATCTAAATTCAGCCTTGGTCTGTTATTCATTAACCAAAAACTCTAAATCCTAAATCCAACCCATGGCGTCAAAAACATAAACTAATACATACTACTTTGATGACAATAACTGACAATATTTTAACTGTAAGATGAGTAACACGATGGGCAAAGACACCCGTATAAGCACACACCACACCCACCACGGTCTCAGCTTAGCTACTGCCTTCAGTACTTTGGTGATGGACATCCCATTCTTTGGCTGTCCGCCTCATCACCACACGCATATAGGCGCTCTAGCTACTCCCAGCAGCTCACTAATCAAGAGCTCGTCTCTCCTTAAAGGCCTCTGGGAAGAAGAGAGGAGGCACACTGTGAAGCTGCAAACACACCCTGAGGCTTTCTGAGACTAACCATGGTTATAATGCTGAATTGGGTTTTAAAACCATAGGCTACATACACTATAATGAAAATACTTAGAAGTTTTAGTTTTGATTGCTATGGTTTAACAGATCTTTATATGGACTGTGTTGCTTCTCTTTTACATAAACAAGTATTATTCAACTATTCAATCTTACCTTGTCTTGACTGCCCAACTAAAAATGAATAGCAATTGAAAGAAATCCTGTAACATTTTTGTTCCAGTACTATAAATGCAGACAACCAAAATGCATACAAAAAGCACAAGGCAGCCCAGAAAAATATATTATACTTACCTTCCCCTCAAGGCCATTAAAATGTTGAATTTTTCATTGTAGTTTTGCCTTCTTTCCGTGTCATTCTCAAGTCTAGATCATCTCAAAGAACAAATCCTGTGGAAAAAAAGATCCTCATTTAAAGCGTAGCACATTTATGAGTGCATATGAAAAACAGTCAATTCAAAGTAATGTATACAAACAATGCATATACATACAATACTCAACAATTCTTAATTACTTGTTTGGGCCATCCTAATTTTTTTCTTGCACCAGATTTTTGTTATAAACTCCAATGCTGGGTTGCTCGCCTCTCCTTGTCTCATTGTCACACATAACTAGCTGAAACCCTGTCTAATCAAACAGTATTTACTAGAGTTTTGTTAGTGCTGGTGCACTTTGTCTTCATGTTGACAAAGCAGCAGTAAGGCTTCCAATTATATCTTCAATGGAGCTAACACATTCCCATCTTTTACTGCTTCATTGAATTCTTTACTATCTCCCAGAAAGAAAAATAACAAAGCCTTTAGTCCCATATTTTCAAACATAATGGCTGTTAATTACTTTGACAATGACTGAGAGTATAGCGTGCAGCCTGTCAAGCAACCTTACAACAAATGCACTGTAATTGCAAGCACCATCTGCCAAAACTCCCATGTGTAGTGTTTACTGAATATCTGGTAGGTTGATACATAGAAATGAGTTTCCCGAAAATAGCATTTGGGTGAGGCGAAGAGGCAGACAAGGACAGAGTATCATGTAAGCCCAGGTAATGGTCAATCAGGAATGGACGCTGCATCGCTGTGACTGGCTGTAATTGTCTCTGAAGCGATGGTGACTCACCGGAGCGCAAATGTTAATCGCGGTGATTCGACCAAACACGTCTGCGAGGCATTTGGCACTACTTTAACAGCTCTAACCTACGCTGTCAGTGCACCTTTACAATGAGTGTTCATCTAAAAATAATTGACTGGAGTGTCCTTAAAAGTCTAGCAGAGGCAAA
This sequence comes from Philypnodon macrostomus, assembly GCA_036025475.1. Taxonomy (NCBI): domain Eukaryota; kingdom Metazoa; phylum Chordata; class Actinopteri; order Gobiiformes; family Eleotridae; genus Philypnodon; species Philypnodon macrostomus. Next base: position 25,208 of record JAVQKC010089927.1, read on the forward strand.
CCAGTCACAACTATACTTCGTCATAGGAAAAGTCTGGAGTTGGATAGGTTACTTCAAAGGTTACTATTGTCACTGCACAAGTCTTTTGACATTTATTGAGAATTGTGAATATAGCTAAAGCTCCAATTTGAATCTAACCCTAGCGCCTTTGCCCTGAACAGTAATTGGTTTTGTTGCATGAGAAAGGAAGCACCAAGGCTTTTAAGAGTATAATGGTCAGAATGGCTGGAGCTATGGTGGTAGAGCATGGAGGCCGATGACAGTTGTACAATCGTGTGGTAACCTGAGAAGCAGCTAAGACAGTCATCCCTGCGCTTCACAGACTGAGCACAGCAAACCAAGCTAATGCACATTCACACACGTGGACCTGCCCCAGTGTGACTAAAGAGAAAAAGTCACAATGAAACAGCTGCCATTTCTAAAGTGTATGAGGGATTTTCAGAGTAATGTTGGTTCAATTTCGTGTCTATTTGCAATGACCACATGCAGCGAGCAGCCAGGTGTGCAGACAAGTGAAACAAGGCCAAGCTCAGACTGCACTCAATAAATGTTGGAAAAGTGTATCAAGACAGAAAATCTTATTTATTAATTGTTATACTAAAATATGGTTAAACTACATTGTACAGTAATAAGATAAAGTACTACTGCTATTACAATTTCTATAAACTATAACAAACAGCATGCACTATTTTGAATAAAAATTGCAAAGTAAAAGATAGCTGTGAAAGGTCCTGCAGATATGTTATATATACATATAAACACATATATATACATATACACATATATATGTATATATATATATACAGATATTTGTGTAACAATGCTGTTCGTATTAATAAAAATAATAATACATACAGTATTAAGTTATGATGAACACTGATTGGACTGGATGTACACTGAATTTGTAGTTAAACAGGTTTTCTGAAGAGCAGTAGTTTACTGTGTAAACCAAAAAATATAAACTGTTACATGATATTTTTAGTTTTGAATAGAAAACCCTTAGGCGTCTTTTTGTGTTTGCTTTGAAAAGTTCGAAGTTTGTAAAAGAAATTGAAAGCCCGTTCTGAAGTACAGTCCTGAAGTAGGTTTTGGAGCAAATCACAAACCCTTTGTAAATTACAGACAGCTGTCACAGGCAGATAGCACAGAGCCATGCAGAAACACAGGAAGCAACACTTTCCCAGAATATGAGAGCACAAAGCAGCACTAGTGCCCTTTCTTACACAAGCCACTTCAATAACTCAAAGCTGTGTGATGGTTATAGTTGCAAATGTGGACTTTGTGGATATAATCCATGGCTTATTTTCCCGTGTAAGGTAAAAGACAGGAGATTTATGAGCACTGAGGGTGGTTAGTTAACATTATGGACAATCAATAAGGTGTGAATAATGTTTTATGCCATAAACTAAATAGTGCAACGTTTATGTTTTTATATACATCATTGATTTCCAACTGAAGCGGATTTGGTTATAGACATACACTTGCATTAAACACATTTTTGCCTGTGATGCAATTTTTGGAGCTTCCTCCAGGTACCTCCCATTTTAATTTGATTAAAAGGCGATTAGTAGGTGGTAACTGGGTGTGTCTGTGAAGTAGAGGATAACCACATGTGACAAAGGCCCATGCAACTGACATCTCTGGTGCAGGTCCCCATCAGGATGAAGAGGAGGAAGACTTATCCCTGAGGGCCCCCGAGTAACAAAGACATTACAAGACTCTCAGTGGCTCTGCTGCGGCTGGCCAGATGAGCTTTTACACCATGTACCAGCCACACAAATGTCATTACCTCTACCTCTGAGCTAAAGTAAAGGCACAGAAAGGAACAGAAACAATTTCAATCCACCTTTTTGTAAGAGATAACTATATTGTAATTAATTTTACACTTGTGTAATGGTTAAATGTGCTCAATGTTTTTGCCTTACAGTAAATATTGTAGTAACAGGACTTTCTACTGGTTTAAACGGTCATTATGTTGTAATCAAGAAGAACTTAAGCTTACTGAACCAGATATTTCAGTCTCTATCCTGATTCCCAAACTTAGTGAGCATTTAAAAGTTGAGAAGCCCATACTGCCCAGCTCCTCTGCCATCATAAATATTTTCTGTATATTTTGCTGGCTAGGCATTTTCTCTATATAATCAGCAGCCATTATTTTTGTGTAAGCTATTGTTGTCTTAAATGCAAAAACAAATTTCATATGTCATACTCTACCAGTCTTTCTGTGTGCTTTCACCAGGTGAGTCACACTCTGGACTTCACTTTTAAGGAAACATCACTATGTCCATCTTTATATGATCCACTATTCCCAGCAGTGCCTTATCTCCTTTCACTCTAGACTGTTCTCTCAGCCCCACTGTTGTCAAAGTAACACTCCTTGGCCCTAAAAGCCTGTCAGCAGTCTAACACCAGAATGGTGAAGTAGAGCAGGTAATAGGGACACCAGGCCTGCAGTCAAAGCTGAGTGTGGGTGACAGTTGTACTGCACCAAGGAAAAAAGCAGTGGGAGGATCTTAATGGTACACAGCAGAGCAATAAAAATACTCTCTTATGCTAGTAGCAATGACAGGAAATCCATGCACCTCGAAAGGTCAAGGGCCTCTCGTAGCAACTGAGATTGCATGAGAAACAGAGAGCACACAGATCCAGATGTAAAATGTGTACATTTTGGTGAAAGATTAAAGCATATTTTCCCTTTTAAGTATAACTGTAAAACTGTCACATATGACTATGTGACAGGTTGTCCCATAGAAATGTAAAGGAAGAAAGCGAGCAGGCTAAGCTGATTAAGACGTGATGCATGTGGCTGTAAAGTGCCTCACACCCCATGCATTATCCATTCAACAGTTGTAATGACAGACAAAAAACGTCTGTGTACTGAAACACATGGGCAGATGGGTCTTTGGTCTTACCACTGAATACATTTTGTCATCTCACACCAGTCATCTTATTGATTTTTGCAAATCAAAGCTTCACAAAGATAAAACTGGTTTTAGAGGCAGCAGACATGACTTCCAGTGATGCTTGTGTAAAATTGTTGAACAGACTTGTAGGTCCAGAGAGGCCAAAGACACAAACCTGACACTTCTCGATCTCTAACTTAAAAAGCTTGAGGATGGGGGCTTGCGGTACAAGTGGTTTTGCCATGGGGATGGTGCCAACATCAAAGATAGACAGATGGTCCAGAGGTTTTCCCCACCTCAAACCAATCTCCTGCAGATATCATCACAGGATTAGCGGTGCACTGGCCCAGATATGAAGCCAAAATGAAGACGTATCGATCCACAAACTTCAATCCAATAACTTTCATTTAAGACTGTGAGATATGGTTTTATTATCATTCTGTTGAGGTTAGTTATAAACCGTTATATACTACAGCAAATAATGAACTAAGTGGATTAAGATTTGACTTGTTACAATAAAATCTACTAAAACACTAGAGAGGTACAGTTCAGACTAAGGGTGGGTGATATGGGAATAATCTAATATCACAATTTTATTAAGATCGAGATCACAATTTGAATTTTATGATGACTACTGCTATCACTGTCTTCATAAACCCTTTTTAACTACAAATTCAATGTACATCCAATGTAATGAATCAATATATATAATTACAGTAAAAATGACAGTGAAGAGCAGTGAATTAATTTGCTGTATCACAATTCAACGACCTCTTGTAATGGTAAAGATTTATATCTGTATTGGAAAGCATGTGTGTCTTAACTGATGCCATAGAGGTTCCACCACACTAAAAATACCATATTCTACGTTATTTCTTTTATATAATACAGACTCACACACAGTGAATAGAAAATGTCTTTAGAGGCCAACTATTACAATAAAAGCTGACATACCGATAATACAAAAAGCCTAGTTACTTCCAACATCCATTTGTAGCTGTCCACCACTGACAGTGTTTTTTTTCCCTTTATTCCACATCCAAACAGGCTGCCCTTACTGTTCTAATTACACAGTAGTGGCTGTAAGGATCATGAACCTTATTACAATGAGTCCCACAGGCGCTCCCAGTGCAGCTGATCAAAGCGGCCCTCACTGCTTTTCAAATTGCTTTTTCATAGCAGTTTTTTTTTTAAATAAACTCACTCCGTGGTAAATCTTGCAGAAAGGCCATAATGCAGCTCTCCCACATTGAAGTCAATGACCTGTGTTGTGGCTCATTTTTGACATGTAATAAAGCAGGGCCTATTATGAACTCGCAGCAGTATTCTTAAAAAAGAGGCAAGTGCGATGTTGACACACAATTCAGACATCGTCTTTTCAGAAAGGATTGTATCTTTGCATGGGCACTTTGTTTTAAAGTGGACTATCTATTCGGTAGAGAGGTAGAGCTGTTTTTGCAGCACTCAAGCCCATAGCAACCTGAGAAGTATCTAACAACAGACAATTACAAGAGTGCGGATGATCTTTTTCTGTCCTCCTTGAGTTTCATCAACGACAAGATGACCTGATGAGTCATTGCGATTGTAGTCTTTCAGCTATAGCTTGATTTGTATGCCATTTCTTTCAATGAGGCATAATTTCTACTTTTTGGAATATGAAGCACAATACAACAGCAGACCATAAATGCAGACATCTAACATGACATTGACCCTATCTTGCAATGGTAGAGATAGTGCAGACCACAGGGGTAAAATGTATCTACAACTAATCACGTGTTTCTTTATTGAAACTGTATTTGGAGTTAGTCTCTCACAATGGTAAACAATGCTTTAGATACACACCAACAACTTATTTCCTTAGCTCATTTCTGTCCTTTTCTAGAAATTTCAGCAAAACACTTGGTTGCCATGATACAGGATACTACTTTCTAGAATTTTGACACTGCATCCTCATGAGTGTCCATAAGTGATGCTCAACTGGTCTGAACAGTCTTTATCGACACTCCCTGTCCAAACATATGGCTCTCACTGGCTCCAACTGGAGCTCCAAAACCGTCAGCCACCTTAGGATCTCACCATGTTTCCCCCAGGAGTGTGCAGCTGTGTGAGCAATCAGGCGGCGTCTAATTGGCTGTATGACTAGACATGTTCGTCAGGGTATGGTCTGTTGTAATGAACCCATTGAAGCAAGCTACAAGTCTGGTATTAACCACAGTGCAACACCTAACAGAAGTAGGTAATCATGAATGCAGCTGGAATTATAACTAAGCTGACAAATACATGGACTCAAATCAATATAGGCTTCATATTGTTGCTACAACAACATGCTCAGGTCCCTGCAGACTACCACGTTTGTGTGGCACATATTTTTTCACATTTGACTATACTTACAGTCCTTTGCCACTTATGTAAAAATGGATTGCTTACTGTATGTGAGGTAAAAAGGAAAATGGGTCCACTGGAGAATATAAAAGTTATTTCTGCAATGTCTAATGGGAAACAGGACAAAGGTTTTAACTGCACGCCATTCCCGTCGAGAAAGGCAATTTGAAAAAGGGATGGATCAGTGAATATGTGGCTGGTACATTGTCTTGCTCATATATGCAAAAATACATTGCAGGTCATTTGGTTTGGTAATTTGATGACAACTAAGAGAGTGTCAAAGCTACTTGTGTAGATTTATGTTAGTATGTATTTGTTGTAAATGTGATTCATTCACACATCTCAAGCTGTAAAGATTTGCTCCCACTGCTTTGGCAGGGATTTTCCAGTCAGCTGCATTCACTGGCCTTTTGCAGATCTGTGTCTTCCCTTGATTGTCACTTTGCACAAAGAAACTCCCACGGTTCCCAAATCATGACTTGGCATGCTTGGATGGGAGGGTGAGGGCTGTCCTTCCTCCGTAGCCCGCTTTATTCTCACCTCGCTCCCCAGGGTGCCACACACCAGCTGGAGCTCACTTTATTATGCAGATACTATGGCGCAGAGGTCAAAGTAGCAATCTGAAAAATGCTCCATGACAGGTTGTGTACTTCATCCAAGTTTTTTCAGCCAACAATTTATACTGTATTTTGTGGGAGCAAGCACATTGTCAATTAGCTTGAATAAAAACATTTAACAAAGTTACTCAAACTCATGAGCTCAGTCTTTTTGTGTGCGGTGAAACTACTTTACCTTTCAGTAATTCGGGCTGCGAAAGTCTGCAGTGTTTGTGTATAAAAAACACTTACTTTCAACTAGGCCTGTGCTGTCGTCCCCGACAGCAAGGTGTATATCGGCGAAAATGGCCCCATACGTCTGCCCCATACGTCTGCCCCGTACGTCTGCCCCTTACGTCTGCTACAACTGTTACC
>JAVQKC010089979.1:0-11188 GCA_036025475.1 Philypnodon macrostomus
TGTAACTCCCAAGTGGCAACAAATCTTAGTGTTTGATATACATCAAGGAAGAGTGGTTCCAGATGAGCGAATCCAAAGCATGGGTACTGCGTGAGTCCATGAGTGTCCTCCTACATGAACATGAGAATTTCCACAACACTGGCAGCCGGGCTCCCACTGAGTAAACCAGAGAAAAAGCAATCCACATCCCTTAAAGAGTGTGAATGAGATTTAGCCTTGTGTGCCAGGATCATGGCTGCATTTAGTCGAGGTCTTTGTGAGTATTTCCTTAGAGAGAATACAAGGGAGAAGAAAGCCACAGTAAAAACCAGTATGAGAAATGAAGTTGTCGAAAACCTAAGATACTAATCAAAGTTACATTAAAGGTCAATTTTCATTGTAAACTATGCTAAATTTGGATCCTGGATGAAGATGGTGCTCAAGATCCACACCAGAAATGCATCATTTCTTGTTCACTTTGCAATTTGTAATACAAGAGAAACACAAAACATTCACACAGTATATATTTAGGATATATATTGTATATATATACAACTTTATTTTTATTCTGCAATCTCCTAATCACTTAGAATATTGATATGTACCTGTAAACTTTGTTCCATTAGTTATTAACCATTGCCCTGTCTGTCTGGGTAGTCATCATTTTGTTAGCTCTCACTGGAGGGCTACATCATGACAAGAATTCACAATGTAAGTGCATGTGCTCGGGCCTGCAGATAAGAGGGCCCTGATTAAATTCGGCGCACCTCCATGCATACATTTACATACTAATGCGGACATAATTTTCCTCAAAGTAGCTTACTGTAAGTTCTGAAGACATTTTGCAAATGTAAGACCTTGGGAAAGAACGGCACCATAAATATTTGGCTTGATTAATGGATTCTGCTGCATAACTGATTGACTTATTACAATAGAAATGTGGACAGTGCAAAAACCTATTCTTTTATTCAGTCTGTGGAAAGGGTTGTATTAATAGGTAAGTGGAGTTATAAAATATGCAATTTGATCAGTATTTTTTCATCATCCATCTCCCCAGTACTGTTCTCCCATCTTTTTTTACTTTTCGTGCTAATCACTGTTGATGTTGAGAGCACCATACGTATTTGGCTTGCTTAATGGATTCTGATGCTAACAAAAAATATGCAGGGATTGATGTAAGCCACACCTGGGGCATTTAAAGGCACATTTCACATTTGTGCGTTACTCATAGCAAACACACAGAAAATGCATTTGTTTGATATGTGTTAAATCCGTTGCCTTACCACAAAAAAGTAGACCCTGTTTGCGACAGCGTTTATAGTGGATACTGAAATAATTATCATTTTCAGTTATCTTGAAATATTGGTCTTCCACAACAGTCCCTGCTCCTTATGTGGCCCTCAGAAAAACTTTGGGAGGAGTTCACACGCATATTGACTTAAAAATCAATTCATAATGGTAATAATAACTCATCTGGATGGTGTTTTTGCTGTTGTCTTCACCACTCGGTTGTTGATTTGCTCCTATTATAATCATTCGCTCCCTGCTTTCTAGCTCCAGGAAAGAAGCATGAATCAAATTTTAATATTAGGATGATTCTCTAAAATGAGACCCCAGGTGGCACATTCTCCACAGCTGCTGAAAACTGCTCTTTTATTCCTGTTCCATTCCCCCGTTCTCTGCATTAGACACACTGCAAAACTAATTTGTTGGAGACGCTTTTCAACATAGAAATACAGGACTGTTGAATAGCGGCATATACATATTCTGTGATAGTCGTACATATGTGTGGGTCCTGCTTCAAAATAGCTGTAAGTGAAATATTATGATTAAGACCTTTTCAGCATGTATACAACATTTTATATTATTCTACCGCTCCTGGCACATACATGACAAATTAGTATTTACTTACCGACTCTTTACATCAACACTATTATCATTGTGAGGAATTTGAGCCAGGCACACATACATTACATAATAAAACATAATCATTGCACAAAAATGAATAAAATATTGTTTTTTGAGGTTGATTTTATGGTCCTCAGAGGTATATTTTTCTCTGTATTTGACCCATCCTTCCAGTTCCTGTGGCAACCTGTCAGGAGCATTGGGTGAATGCTGAGCTGTGTCTGGGGACCCTTCTCCAGATCTTCAGGCCAGGACCCTGGTCAGAGCTACCTAGCTGGTAGGGGATGTTGTGTTAAGGGACAAAGGAACAGAGAGGTATTTGGAGAAAACCCAGCCAAACCTGGAGAGAACATGCAAACGCCAAACCAAAATGTGTGTGGCTTAGTAACAATGGCACCGAGGGTAAGGCAAGAGGCTTGAGAGAAGAGATTAAGATATTGAAGTTCCTATGGTCATGAGCTTCGCAGGTACAAGTGGCTGAAATGAGTTTCCTCCGCAGGGTGGCCGGGCGCTCCCTTAGAGATGGGGTGAGGAGCTCAGTCACTCGGGACACACTGGAGGGATTATATCTTTCGGCTGGCCCAGGAACGCCTTGGAGTCCCCCCGGAAGAGCTGGAGGAAGTGTCTGGGGAGAGGAAAGTCTGGCCATCTCTGCTTGATGGATGGATGAGTTCTTAGAGTAATGGGGATATGTAGGATTAGAAATAGGAGAGATAGTTCATTAGTTTAGATGCTTTACCCAATTCAGCGGCTAGATTGAGATGGTTTAGACCTGTGTTTTGAAATATACATTGGTAAAGATGCCTAGAACTGCCAGGTCTGAAAGATGAGTTAGTTGGTGTTGAGGGAAAGTATGCAGAGAAAGTTATAAATGGTTCACTTATTGGTTCAACATTGGTATTGAACGATATTCACATGGTTGACTGATCTCAAATATATCCAATATAGAGGGTCGATGCTGACTTCAGAAAATCTTCAGAAGCCAGTTTTGATGGGCAAAAAGCTAGTCTGAACTCAAAAAGTCCAAATCATCTCATTTTTTCATTTTGTCGTCCAATTACAAATGAATATATATTTAGAATTTGTTATTTATATGACATTTTTTTAGTTTCTTTTCATTTATATAAAACATAGGAAACATATAACTAAATGTTGTTATGGATATTGGTTAAACTAGTGAAATATTGGTACGAACCTAGAATGTTCATAATGGTGTATACCAGGGGTGGGCCAAGCATCTTTGTTAAATGATCAAATATTGCCAATTTTTCACTCATGTTGTTATAACTTGCAGTGACCAGTTAAATCCACATAGACATATGTTTTCACTGAGGTCTGATCGAAGGCTGTATGTCTCATTGCAGTTTACAAAGAATACGATATCAGCCGGCCCACTTGGCACATTTTCAAACCCCATGTGGCCTTTGAGCCAAAAGGTTTGCCCAGGGTGTATACCCTAAATCACTATGGTGACGCCTGCATGAAAACAGACAAAAAAAAAACCCCAAAAAACCATTATATTTAGACATCCATCTAAATATCACCTACATTTTTCCAGTGCAGTGACGTGAAAATGTTAGTGTAAACTTTCACTTCTCAAAAATACATATTACTTACATATTACACTTCTCTCGTGCCTCTCGTTTAAATATATATATATGCAAGGACAGGAGCAATGGCACTGTAACAGGTGGCAGTCAGAATAAAGGAGGAGACTGAAATTTTGGAGCGCTGATGTGAAGCTGGCTGCCTTCCAACTCCTGAAAAACACACAAGTGAGGTCTGACGCGGATCCAGTGAGAGAAGGAATGGAGTTATATAGAGCAGATTGGGTATTAAAGTTGAGAGGAGAAGGAAGAAAAAACATGAGAGAAAAAAAGATGGGGGATTGGGGTGAGGGAATGAAAGAGGAGAATGAAGAAATGGCTGATGGGAATAAAACGTGTAAGGAGAAGTGATCGGGTGCGATAAAAGTGGATGGAGAAGGGAGTGGGGAGTGGGGGGGGGGGGCATGGAGTGGGGAGTGGGGGAGTGGGGGGGGGGGGAGAAGGACATATTTGGGTTAGATACAGGAAGTGGTAACAAGATTTAACAAGAATGGAACACAAGACTGCACATATCGCAAGCTTACACTTAATTGTCTGTATTTCACCAGGGCATTGAGGCAGTGCAATGGAGAACATTATTACTTGACTTATATATGATATTCAGTGGTTGAAATTGAAGGCATATTATATTGAGGGAGATTTTAATTGTGAATTTATGTGGCCGGCAGTAGCTCAGGTGCTAGAGGAGGTCGTCCAGTCCAACCGATTCACGCTGTTGTTGTGTCAATGGGCAAGACAGTGGCCCAGCTATGTCTCAATGTATGAGTGTCAGTGAGTGCGATTGTCAGCAAGGCTTCGGCATGGTATGGCTACCACGTCTCTGTCAGTCTGTCCCACTACAGCTACAGTGATTGTGGATTGAATAAAGAATGCACTTTGAATGGCCAGAAGGCGCCATATGCATCTGATGGATCATTATTATAATTGGTGAAACATCTAAACATTGTACAGCATTGCATTCTGCACTAATTTGATGGTATTATACCTGCCTCTGGAAAGGAAAAGAGAATTTACCAATTTTATTATTAGTCTAGTTTACAATCTAGACACCATTTGGATCATTATGGCTGCAAATGGCTTTTGAATGAGAACATTGATTATCTGGTTGCTATGGCGTTTACAGTGGGTGGAAAAAAGACAGCAGTAAGTGGTCATTTTGTCTTCAAAGTGTTGAGCGAAGTGAATTGGTAAAGATGAAGACTGGATCAGGGCAATGCATAAATGTATAGTAAAGGTGCTGGTCAAAAGTCATTTTCAGTGACTCATTGTTTACCTAATTCTATAATGAGATAAAAGAAGATGTAAGACAATGTTAGTGTTTCATGTTTCCTTAGAACAATTAACTACTCCTTCAAAGTTTCAGCTGCATCTTTGTGTTGAAACATCTAATTAGTGTCAGTCCTGTTGTGTACAATCAGTGCATACAATGGCGACCCTCTCTGCACAAATGCTATCTTTGACCCAGATAATTACATGTTTACCGCAGTGTGATTACAGAGATAAAAGAAAATTGACAAGAACAAACCATCCAGCCAAAGCATGGAGAAAGTCGGCCATTTTTTGCGCTTAATTTTATTAGAAATTTTCCACACACCATAAAAATTACATGTACAAAACTATAAGATTTCAAATTGCTTTATGTACATATTACAAAAGATAAAGCCAAAAAGAAAAGGTGGGAGGAGCACAGTTGGGAGGGTAGTGAGAAGATATTGTGGGGTCAAAAAGTTTTGGGTTCTCTTGTCTTTATTTGTCCGATCCCATTTTCGAACATCCTGGCAGGGTACGGCGGCCGGGATGATGAGGAGGAGGAGTAGTAACACATATAACACACACTCGTTCACACACAAAGCTAATTCATAGATTCAATGGCACCTGTAAAGGAACCTCCGGTCAGAGCGAGAAAGGATTAGAGCACCGATGATATTGTCACCATACATAAAGGGATTTCTGTGCAAGGTATATGGATGGAGGGTGGGTGGAGCGCTCTAGAAATCCAATTTTGAATGAGGTCTGACCTGCGATAGATGCACAGCATGTCAATTGTTTGATAACTGAATAACAGTATTGGGATCTAAAAGTATGAGTGGTGCTGTCAAATGTAATCTAGATACCGTTGCAGCACCAGAGATCAGAGCAAACCAAGACCAAAAGAGATGGAGGTACATTTTACATTTCATTCCATATGGACCAAGTCATGCCCTTAAAAAGATACACATTGGGCAATGATTCAGTTAATCAGATAATTATATCCAATATCATTAATCACACTTAATCTTAATGAAATAAACTAAATGGTGTATTGTGAAAATGATCAGAGGACGGACGCATTGCATGAAGCCCGTCTAATTTTACAAAAGAATATTCAGTTAGCCCAATAGAATCAGACAGTCATCTTCAGATATGTCTTTGGTCTCTGGTACTACAACGCTACCACTGATCTTTCTTCACAGTTCTGTGTTTTGACTGATGCTAATGGTGATGCTAAGTGACGTAATTGACATAAATCAAGACATGACTTTCTGATGGATACCCAGCGAGTGTGTGTTCTCTTGTAGCTGTTGATTTCCTTTTAACTTCAGACGGGCTTTGTAGCTTTCTTCTTCATCTTTGGCTCTGCAACAGAAAGAAAAGGAACAGGAGACAAAAGAGACAGACAAATTAGTTGTGGAGTTAACATGGATGTTTACATTGTGAAATAATGGTCTCAAAAGACAGGACGTTAATATTGATGTTTCTGGTTATCTTCCATAAACATATGGATTAAGATGGTTATTTCTGGAAGGTGAATAATGCATTTTAATGTATGCTTATAGCCTAAGGAAGTGTGCCGTTTCAGAGGATAGGTCTATTCAGCAGACATGGCGCACAAAACAAAGACACCCTACGTAAAAAAAATACACAATGTAGAACGTATATGTCCATCTGATGCATTCTAGGATAGATTCATGCAGTGTGTCTGAGTGGTACATTCTGTCCTACACCGATGGCGGCAAGCTACTACTTTAGCCGCAGCTGCTTAGAGTCAGATTGATGGAGACGTGGCAGCCATACCTCACAGACTCTGCCCGCCAACAAAACGTTCACACGAACACATTCATACAAGGGTAGGTGGATGGAGTGCCTTGCCCAAGGACACAATTGCAGTATGAACTGGGAGGGGACTGAACATCCAAACTTTGGTGGGCAATCGTGTAAAAATCTTGACCCCTTTTCCATTATTTCTTGTTCTGCTCTTCACAAATAGATAGAATAGAGTAAAACAGAGGGCAGCTGTCGTGGAAATCCTTGCCCTTAAAGTATTTGCTTCCTGAACGCCAAAGGTGGTTAATGAAAGATTTTCCAATGATTAATTTTTTTTACCATAACATACATTTTACATTTACAGAATTTTTTTCCTCCAACCTATGTAACCCTTATAATGTAATTGGTTCACAGGATATTCTATTAATCCTCAAAGAATAGAAGACGAAGAATAGCTGATTTCACATGATTTCTATGTGCATTGTGCATAGGGAACATGTTTGCTAATTAAATGCTCATCATAACAGGGGGGTGTCAATATTCCTGTAAAATAAATTAATTAGTGGTTCTGTTTGCATCTGTGAGTATGGATTTATGGGGAATGGGAGTGAAAGTTGTGGGTCGGCCCATCATCCTCCTCCAACAAATCTCAGGCTGCTGCCCTCATTAGCCGACTAATGCGAACATGCTAAAGTGATTAGTGTGTGTCTCGTGGGAAACTGGTGCAATATGGAAACTGCTAACTCACAGGTTGACAAAGGTCATGGCTACACAAACACAATCATAAAAGTTTTTTAATGTCAGCAATAAAACAAAACTAAAATTATAATGACCCCTTTGATTTATTTCTAAATCAGAATCTTTGAGTAATCCACATCTATTCCATGCCAGTGACTTTTCCTGTACACAAGCACACTACATTATGAGCTCAAACCATCTTGCACAGCTGCTCAAGGGGCCAAGAGATTGAAGGGCCCCATATTCTCAAAATAAATATTTTTTTATTGAAGAACAGACTTTTTTTCAGAGTGAATTTCTCTCAGTAATAGGGCTGTCATGAGATTAATCAAAAATAATTAATGCGTTATTGATCAATTAACGCAGATTATTTGCACTACTGTTTTGGTCGACATCCTCCTCTGTTGGACAGAGCAGCACAGAGGAGAGCAGAGGTAGAAAGTGGGCCATAGCAGCATGACAATGCCACTCTGAGAGTGAGCACTGAGCAGCAGACATAAATGTGGAGAATCACATAAATGACAAAAATCTATTGACAGTATCGACAGTGTTCAGCTCGTAAAGGCAGAGTACAGACCTCGAGTTACAAAAAAAAATATTTGATCAAAATGTGTCATATATGTGTTTATGTGTATATAGTTGCAGAGATAGAGCTGATTCAGTGTACTGTACATCCACCGCCACCGTGTTTCTCACAATATATTTGTTGTTTAAAAACAACAGAATTTAGTCGTCTAGACGCCCTGTTTCAAGTTTTTACAGTCTGCATTCCCCCAACGATCCTGTGTAGGGATCAGGAAGTATGACTGTGACTGTCTGACTCCACCAGAGCGGCTGGAGCAGGGGCAGCGATAGAAGCTAGGGGTGGTAGCTCCATATGGGACCCCACATAAAAAAATTAAAAAAAATCACACAAAAGCATATATTTAAAATGTATTGTGATTATTAAGCCCAAAGGTGTGATTATTCTGATAAAAAAAAAAAAAAAAAATTCTTTCACAACACTACTCAAAAACAAAAACTCAATACAACTCAACAGAATACACAAATTGGATTGCACACTACGTGTGTGTGTTGTATTCTAATAACCTGCACTGGATGCCCCCTAATGCCAGTTTAGCCTATCTTCTAAGCAAAATGTGATACCTAATTACAAAATGCTGCAAAGTGTTACCAGCAATAGTAAATGGACAGTCTATATCTATGCCATTATAATGATGATGGGACACCAGCATTAGTAGCTGAAATATAGGTCACAACACACATGGGTGTCATCAGCTAACTCAATAATGACAGCTCCTTTAGCTATGAGCACTTTATTAATGCATCAGGAGTAATGTGTTCAGCTTATGGACCAGAACATACAGAGTAGAGCCTGCAATTACAATCCACAATAGAAGCTCCCTATCTTCAATAGTCCCTTTGAATTTCTAGTTAATGAGTAAAGGCTCATTCAATTTATCTTAATATCTTCCAATACATCTAGTCATGTATCCTTTTGATAACCCTGAGCTAAAGTTTATCTTATAAGACCAAAGCAGGTTCTTTCTTTGCCTATTATTGGCTTTTTCTTTTTTCTTACTTTTGCTAACAGAACTACAAACCAGTGCAGGCAAAAACATAGATTCCTTGGCTTGGTAATAACATTGGGGAAAAGTAACCATAAATATGAATGCCGTAAATAAAAATTGTAATAGAAAATTCATTCAGCTGTTATATGGCCCCGTATCTTCTCTGGTCCCAACGCGCAAATCCATGGCACCAGTAAAATGTCTCAAAGGACAGATAATGTTCCTTTTAAGACGATTTTACAAACAGTATAACCTCATGGGGATAAAGAGGAGAACACACAATTATTTCTATACACTTAAGGCAAAAATGTTTGGGACTTCATTGCAACTCTGTGTTCATGCAATGGAAAATATTATCTCGAGGAAATGGTTCGCTTAGATCGATATAGCAATAAACTTCCCGTTTAATTCTCTAGATAGATCCAGTTAAAGCTGATACACACTCAATACTTTATTGGAAAGTGGCGCAGTTTGGTTTCCAGTTGCTATAGCCCACCTGCTTCATGTTCATCTATGTGTTCAGAGATGGTCTTTTCTATTATATGTAATAATGTTGATGTAAAATAATTATATCGATAATGTCGATTATATCAAAACAGTCTCTGGCATCCACAAGACATATTTGCCCACAGAAGATATGTAAAATTCCCGGTAGGTCACTAGAAGAGGTGGGTAGTACTAATAATATTTTGAAATGACTGTACTCTTATTTGAGTAAAATCTTGGTACTTAGTAGTTTTACCCACCTCTGTGTGTCATGTAAGAACAGCTTTATGTGAAAAATGTGACTATGTGGAAATTCTGTTCCTTCTGTTATTTACATTTTTAGTTTATCTTTTGAATCAGAATATTAATATGATAAGATTATATTAATATCAGAATATGTTTATTATCTTTACATTTTTTGCCAGATTACACCAAAATTAAACAAATAATCTGACTTGAGTAGTTTCTTCACCAGTACTTTTCAACTCTTACTCGAGCAATTATGTGAATGCGTACTTTTTACTTTTACATGAGTAACATTATTTTGAAGTAATAGTACTCTTGAGTAAAATTATTGGCTACTCTACCACCTCTGGTCTCTAGTTTCTACCTCTGATAAACAACCATGTCTTAAAAGTCACTATAATGATATTAGTTTGGATGCTTAGTTTGAACTTCAGTTTGTCATGAACACACACATTAAAACAATTTGTTCTATGATATTTAATAGTTGAATCAGCTTGAGCTCACAAACAGGTAAACCAGTCTACCTAACAATGTGGGCAGTGAGTGTATATGTCAATATACATTGAAAATACACAGAGAAAAGTGGCAATCATAAATTCATAACCAAACGCCTGAACGAACAACAGATCTGGCCATGTCATAAAGTATTTAGAAGCAGCACAAAAATCACTTGAGTGCATTTCACAGTGTGGCATTTCTATACAGAGCCATAGATACAGCCCTTAACTTCCCATGTTGCCATTACATGTGTATAGTTTTGTCTCAGCCAATAAACAACACAGAGCTGAAGTGCACTTTATGTTTGACACCTTAAAAGACTCCAATTTCTAAATTCAACACACTCCAACCTTACAGTTACCTTATCATGGGTCCATACAAATGAAATGTATCAGCATTTTCCCACTCCTGCTGACAATGTAACAGCCAAAGGGTAATCTGAGGCTTAAACCTACATGATTCTAATCCAACAATGGGCTCATTTCTACCCGCTGGCACAAGGGCATGGGATTTTTCATTGAGAATTAGAAAGTGAAGGGTCATGGTATAGCTGAAATCTGTGTGTTTGTGTTACATATAATACAGTTTTATAATAGTTTTATTCTTGTTGCTTACAGAGTAGTTTAGAAATATAGTGACTGTCATTGGAGTGGATATATCATTATATCGGCGAAACAATGATATTATGGAATCACGTTGGTCAGCATCTGCAGATCCTAGCTGTGAAGGCGATAACTCAAAAACGAATTGCCGGATCAGTCATTTTCACACAGGTACATGTCATGAAGATGCAGAACTGGATTGAGTTTGGTACTTCTACGATTAATGACCATTAAATAATTCACAAATTAATGTTTTGATGCACTTTTATTGAGCCAATAACCCTGCTGAACATAAACTAAATCTCATGAATGTTGGCACAGTGATCCGGGTATATATACAGTTAATGTACCCTTATTGGACCCTGGACACACTTACTTCGGCAGAGAGCAATGAACCTTGGTCCAGTGATTCTTCACAGTATACCCAACATAAAATATCATTATGACCCCACCCTACAACAAACAGGAAATTGGCCATTTTGAATTGAATTTGGGAGGTCAGGTATATTTGACAGCCTCTAACTTGCAC
>JAVQKC010089993.1:0-16609 GCA_036025475.1 Philypnodon macrostomus
AACACGTAAAAATTATATGGCCATTTTGGGGTCATATATAAACACTAATAATAATACACTACTAATATTACGGTGAAGCATAGTACCGGTATGTATTACTCCGCAACGCTCCTGACTCCCAGAGCTTTGTAGTTTACCAAAGTCGTACCAAAACATTTTGACAAAGAGCCTAGAGCGCCGTGTGACACAAAATCGCTTGGAGGTCAGTAAGCACAAACACAATTAATCCATATATAAGGCGCTCAGGATTATAAGGCGCACTGTTGGCGTTTGAGAAAATTAAAGGCTTTTAAGTGCGCCTTATAGTGCGGAAAATACGGTATTTATTTCAGCAATTTCCGATACTGTAGTCACCGGTTAACTGCGGTTTCTTCCTTGGGCCTCTTTTGATTCAGATCTTGCTAAATTGCTCAAATCACTGTCAATAGACATATGGTACCCACAAATGGGTGCCAGAAAATTGATGACCGTCTGTGGTTTTAATGTTATGCCTGATTGATCTACACTGCAGTGCTACTAGTGTACACGTAACCCCACAAATACCATCAAATGCCACAGAGCATGCACTCTAATAAAGTACTAATTTGTTCTTAATGTGAAAGTCAATATATATTAGCGTTTATAATTTTCTCACATTTCAGCGCACACATTCATACTTACACACATACGTTACTGGCAACTGTAAGTGGTCACATTCACAAAACTGACCATGAATGAGCTGAACAGATAAGTCACATAAAGTACTGTGAAAAGGCCAGTGTTGTCATAACTTTTTAAAAACTGAGCAATCATTTTATTTTATTTTTCATCTGGTTTCAGGATTTTACTTTTGTGACATAAGCCAATTGCCAGGGCTTCTAGTTAGTTATTGTCGTCACCTGGTTTAGCTCCACAAACCTGATAAACATCACAGTCTGTCTGGGTTTAACATGAAGAGAGAGAGATCTTAGAAGTCTACAACCACGAATGAAATGGTGGGAAAAATCGACCTGCCCTTCAAAAACATATACACGTGGACGTTTTAATGCAAAGTGTGGTCAAATCACTGGATTTCTTTGTATTTTGTAAAACATTTGCTAGGTATTATTATATACAATGTGTAAAGCAAAAAATAAAATACAAAAATAAACTTTCAATTGCATAGATAAAATCCAGTTCATGATTGAGCTCGTTGCCACAGTAACCATAATATAATTTGCTTTTTACATAATACGTAATGGAATATAGTGTACCCTGGTCAAATGAGAAAGTATAACCTTCTTAATAGACTAAAAAAACTTTTTTTTTTAAGATTAAATATTAAAATGTAAAAAATACATGCAACAATATAGGGTTCTATGAGTCTACAGTTAGATTATAGGTATCAATATGTACAAAGCAAACATGTCTGAACATTAGTTATTCAGTTTCTTGGCTACACAATCAAATATTTTGAATCATGTTTCTGATCCAAACAGTCTATAAATGTCTTTTTCAGTCTTCAACACCAAATCACGTCTTTCTCGGCCACTAAGTCTTTTATTTATTCAGTCTGGTCGATCTTAAATCCTACTTACTCTTCTGTGAACCAATCATCACCTTGGAAACAAAGTTAACAATAGCGCTGGCTGGCTGCTCGGGGTCATGCTCAGCAAACAGATGACATATATTGTCCATAGAAGTGCCTGTTTTTCTCGCCACAAAGCCGAAAATTCTGCAAAGTAAAGCGGTGTGGTTAACAACAGCACTGTCATCGGTGTGAAATTGGCTATGTCATGTTAAAAATAGCGGTTAAATGTTAAAATTATAGTTGCGCATCACACTGGGACTGTGTTTACTTACTTTGCTGAAGGGTAGCCATCTACTTTCCACCTGGAAGAATTGAAAATAGGTCAGTGATGTAATTCAGCTATATAAGCAGTGTTTCCCCTACTCTTCTATTAGGGGTCTCACCCCCCACCCCCTCCCTAAAGTTAGTTATTTTTTCATATAGTACCAAGAGAAATAATGTATTAAGGGCTAGGCAAAGACACGCTAAAGCATTATTTAATTTTCTGCATGAAACCAGATTAAATCAGGGTTAAAATATTTAGTTGTTGCCCCTCCCCCTTCCTTGACTAAAAAACTAGGAGAAACACTGACAATGACATCATGGGTTTACCGGACTTAACACTCACTTCCTGTCTTGGGGGTCCAAAGCACAGAATATGACTGTATTTACATTGTAGTGTCTCCGGAAGAAAAGTCTAACAAGGAAGAAGAGCTGTTATTTTTTATTTTAATGAAAATATGATTGCAGTTTTGAGTTAGAGACTGACTTACTTCCGCTGGTTGTCTGTGAGGGTTATGCCCTGGGAGGACACTTTGAAGTGGACCACAGTGGAGGTTATGGGTGGGTGGGCTTTCAGAGTCATGGAGGTGGCCTTCTGCACGGCCTGCGTGCCCGTTAGGGACTCCATCTCCACAGAGCCCAGGTACCACACGTTACAGGCTGAAGATACATGTTCAGTTATTTTCTGAAGTTATCAAAATCTGGTATTTTATGATTATTTGTTATTGATTATTATTGATTACCTGCACCCTGTTTTAACAGTTCAGCAGCAGAATTGCTCACTGATGGAGAGGTATTCTCCACAACATCTTCTAAAGGATCTAAAAGAAAATGTCATAAACGTGGTAAAAAAACACACATACTTAATGTATGCAGTTTTAGATTGGAAAATGTACCTCTGTCTGGTATGATAAGTTTGCAGGGTAAGGCCAAAGGAGTAATGGAATGCTGGCAGACCAATGCAGTTAAGCTTCCTAGAAAACCAAAAATACAAAAATGATTTAACTTGTATTAAGCCTCCTGTATATCTGTATACGCCTGAGAAAGTTGTGTTGTGCAGCAAAACAGCCACTAGATGGCACTGCTGTAAGCAAACTGTGGAGTATCTGGTACTCACCAAAGTATGGCTCATTGGGGCAACCTTTTAATCGAACTCCTTTCTGTGTACACTCAATTAGGAAGTGGCGCACCAACTCATTTGAGAGATCTCCTCCTGTAGAAATAAACAAGAAAACAAAATGGTGTGACTTTGTATGATCCTAAAAACAACAGACAAACAAACAGACAAATGATTAGCAGAAAGTGAAGTCTACAAGGGTATTGTATTTTAAGGTCTTAATGGGATTATGATTGAACAGAAGCTGCTGTGGGAGGGCTGTGGGAGGGCTGTGGGAGTCTTGAGAGGAATGTCTTGACACAAAGGCCTCCTCCTTCAGGTGGGTTGGATTTCACACTCAGAAGGATCTACAATGGCTTGAGCTGAAAGCGTGTGAAACCCCATGTCATGATGTCACCGCAGGTGCCCCTGCGCCGGACAGGAGCGAAAACAAAAAGACAGGTGGGACTAAATAAAAGCGTAGAAGTCCAGGGTGGGCATGAAGAAAGAGAACATTAGGGACTGTGAACCTAACCATGTGAACCTAACCATGTGAACCTAACCATGTGAACCTTTGTGAGGGGAAAATGTGACGAGTGAATCATTCTTATCACTCAATTCATCTTTGTTTATTTTGTTTGAGGAATTGAGGACTACAATTTCTTTCAAAAAAATCCGCCAATACACCCAACTGTGAAGCAAATACAAAAAAGCTGGGCATATCATTTCAAGTATTATATACATTTTCCATACAGTCCTACAGGCCGACCATAACACTGGGAAATAAATTTGATAATAAAACCACACCTTGTATGCTTTTTTGTAAGCTCCCGAGCAGCCCTTGAAAATTACCACTTTGAATTTTTGATTGTATACTGTATATTATATATATATATTATAGAGAAGTATACTTATTTTTGACCATTTTATTTGGATTGTTTGGGTTGCTATAACAACACAGAAATCTATTAACGCATTTTCACAAAACAAGGCAATATACTGGTATGGTTTTAAAAAATACAGTGTATAAATTTGGCCATATCACCTAACCCTACAAAAGATCTATTCCAACATTATTCTCTTACTAACACCTAATAGTGCTAATGTGGGCCAGAATGTTTCCCCAGAGATCTTATGGACCCAGCACATCTTTTGTTATAGGATGAAACATTAGCTGCACATCTAAGGCTATCAGGCAATAGGGGTCTGTTTGGCTTTATGGCAGTGATGCCCAGGAGAGAAACCAGAAAAGAACGAGATGCTCCCATACACAAACACAGGCCCCGGACTCTCAGGTTCCACTGTGCACCAGAGGAGTTGACTGAAACTGTAGATGTCTTTGTGTGTCACTGTGTAATAATGCGTGTCATTTCCAGGACTTGTCTGATGTTGGTCCAAATTCCAGTTAATTATGGAAGGTTTTCAAGCATAAAATTGTGATCTTTCTGATATGTAGCCCTATACACTGTGCACTGTGTAATCTAAGTTAGCATTAGCTTAGCTGTAGTCCAAGGGTTTCCCCAAGATAATAATAATACAAAATTTAAAACGAGTTTTACTTTAGTGCCTCCACTGGCCTCTACAGCAACATCCAATCAGAGTTTGTAAGGGCTGGCACATCAATTAAAAAAACTCTACTATAGACTTTAAAATGTTGGTCATATGGAATATTCAAAATTCCGGAATGGAGGCGACTGGAGCAAGAGTGAGTTAACTTTGCAAAAATGCAGGGGTTGTGGTGAGGGCTAGAATAATTCTGAGCATACAATGAAAAAACTATTGTGGTTACAACAACATTACTGTATGCACTTGTCTGGTAAAACCTAAAAATCAAGAATTTTGCCACCAGCTAAAACAGTTACTAATGTGTACATTAAATAAACATACAATGTGAGGTACATTCACTAATGTTTCCTACCCGGGCTCTGACATCACCTACATGTAGCAGAGTGGTTGTCATTTGTCAAAACATTCTTAATTTGTAATATTTTGTGGCTAATGCGAATGTCTCCATTGAAACTGTATTATGGTCTTGCCTCCAGTTGCTTCCATTCGAGAACTTAGAAATGTCTGTTTACAAACTTTGAAAGGGGTCAAGCTGCTAACCCACAAACTCTGATTTGCTATTGCTGTAGAGGCCAGGGGAGGAACTCGAGTAAAAAAATATGCCAGATTACCCATTTTACATGATAGAATAGGGTCAGAGAGTCAATTTTAAGCAATTTAATATTGCAGGAAAATCTCTATACTATAGCAATTTGGGCTGGATCGGAACCCGTGGACCAACCTTATTCTCCACATCACCTATCCAACAAGACCAACCCCTCTGTGTTCATGTTGACCTTCTTTGTCCTACCTTTTTTGGTTTGTTGGAGAACAGAAGGTGGAGGTGTTGCCACTTTCATTGCCAGTCCATAAGCTCCTTTGAACGAATGACTGTCGCGCACGATGAAGGATCCTGGCTCCTTGTCCCTTAGAACTGAAATGGCTGCAGAACAAATGATTGAGATGGTGTTAAAAAGTAACTCATTTAACTATATCACTATACCTAAGTAGAATCTTGTGTAAAAAACCCGATTTTTAGGCCTACCTTGATCTCTTGAGATATCTGACTTGTACCAGAATTTAGATGTGTCCTGGACAAATTTGACCGTAACCTGCTTGCTGGCCAGTACATCTAGAAAGAAAATAGCTTAGTTAACATATGTAGTGCAACTCCAACTGGACACTGTAAAATGCAATGATAAAACAGAATGTAATATAATCAGGTGAATATTGTTTTGCTTTTCACACAGTGTACCCTACTCCATTTACTCAATTTACCTGGCAGGGGTGAAGCAGTGCCGGACACCTGCGTGGACAGGTCAGGCAGGACATTGGGAAAGGGGATACTGAGGGAGCTCCCGCTGTGTGGGCTGGAGAATCCGCTCAGAGCTGGAGAGGCAGTCCCCAGTGAGTGCTCCCCATCTGACGCCCTCTTCTTCTCGGGCAGGATCGGAGGTTGGCTATGTCCATCCATCACGGTCAGGAGATGCCCGCCTGTCCCATAGCTGTGTCCCTGCTCATCTTGTTCATCAAAGCTCTGTGCGGGACAGCGGCTGAGGGCGAAGTGCGCCATGCGACTCCTCTGGCTGCTCCGGGGTGAGCTGTGGGCGTTGGGAGCAGGGTGGATGTGGGGGTGGTGGAGAGGGGGCGAGTGGTGACCATAATTGAGGGACATGGTGTGTGGTGTGGGCTCTCTGGATGGGTAACTGTTCAGAGAGGCGTGGCGGGTCAGGGCCGGGTGCTCGGGCCATGAAGGGTTTATTGAAGGGCTGAAATCAGTGAAAAAGTCAGTAGAGAAATAAAATTAAGGAATTTAAGTATTTGTATAATCATAGCATTTCACATAGTAGGGGAGGATATACATGTACCTGTCTGTTCGCTGAAGTGCCCCGACCACAGATGTTGACTGTGTAAGTGTCCTGTGACAGCTGATGGAAGACTCTGGCAAAGCATTAATATCTGAGTATCCTCGGGGCTCTAAGAACAAAGAAGCACAAACACTTGACTGGAACAGAATAATAGAAAATACAGTCTTTGTTTATATGAGCTGGCTATCGATCCGATCAAATTGATGAAAACATTTTGTGTATAAAACTAAATGAAATGTTTAACAGAACTTGTGAGATTGTGGGATACCCTTTCTGAAAACGCTATATACTTGTTTTATATACGTGTTTTTTTCTACAGCTCATGTTAGGTCCATGTATATAAAATCTATTTGACCCATTCCCTTTAAGTAAAACAACATTTAGGCTTAATAGCAGGTAAAATAACTATAATCAGTCTCCTTTAGCCCACTTTATTCACATTTTGCAACAAATAAAAACAGTGCACTTGGTCCAAGGGTATAAAACATACCACTATTCATTTAGCCATGCCACAAGTTACATAAAAACTTAAATACCACTTTCTAATACCATTATGTCATTATGTTTTCCAATGTAAGCTTAAAAGCAGCCTATCCATACAGTGAGGTTCACAAACTGAAGTGCCAAGCTGAAAAGAATGTCTTCCCTGTTCCTCCTTTTGTGGCACAGATACAAAGTTTCCTGACCCACAGTAACCATGGTAATACCACAGGACTGAAAGGTACTAAGAGGCACAGCGGGGGACAGACAGGCTCCCAGGCCCCTTCAACCTTTACATATATACAACACATCACCATAGCAACCACAAGTCCGGAGTCAAGTCCGAAAGCAAAGTTACGTTAATGGTGGGAACGGTGGGTCACATGTGGGTAGCTGCCGCGAGTTTGGGATGCAACCGCCAAATGCTATAATTACTACTGTATATGAGGCATGCTAAAATTGGGTAAACATAAAACCCATAAAAGCATTTTTGTATGTACTTCAAAGTCCCTTAATGTATGACAATAGGTTACATTATGGCAACAATGTTAGACCCAGGGTGTGTGCCACCTCAGATAAACACCACAAAAATGTTTAAATTTAAATATACTGTGGGAATGTGAACAAAATATCTGTAGGACATTCTCCATGAACCAAACAGAAGTGCAGAGACTGGTCAGGTCTTTAACCTTTATGAGATGTCTTTTGTTTTCTCCCTATTGCCAAAAACCACTCAAATTCCTTGTGTAACAATGTCATCATTATAAGGATGAAGCCAAGAAGAGACCTGGCAGGCTATAGTTCTGACAATATAGTTGCAGTCTCTATCTTGTCAGAACTATAGCCTACCAGGTCTCTCAAGAATTTGAGAGGTTTTGGGCAATAGGGACACAGGTCACTGGACAGACATGAAAAAAAAGCTGTCTATCATAGAATTCCCTTGCAGTCTTGATTTGGCACTGAATGTGTGCAGTTGATTTAGTAAATTTCCAGGAAAGTGTAACAGTGGCCATTTTCTACCAAAAAGGGGGCCCTAGTATGGCTTTCTGCTGTAGCCCATCTGCTTCAAGGTTGAGATGGTACCTACATATTATTAAGTGCAGAAACCACAGTTGATCAACCATTTCTAAAGTACCCATAGCATTACTTATAATTTCATCTAGTGTGGATTGGGTGTACTTAATGAAGTGGATTGTGAGTTTTTCTGTAACACCCGGTCCATGAATTTTCAGTTTGATGTGGTGTAGTAAAGAAAACTTACCATGGTCACTTTTGAAGCCAAAGGAGTGCATGTTGAGTGATGGAGATTGTCTGAGATTAAGTTCTGACATGTTTTTCACTGGGAACAAACCAAACATTAGACATTTTTCACAATAAAAAGTTAAATATAAATAATGACAATGAAGCATTTACCATAAGGTGTAGGTGGGGAGATGGGGAAGGCAGGAGTAGGTGGAGTCATGTCACTGCCAGCTTCAACCCCACTGTCAATGTCGGGACATCTGTAGTCAGTACTGTCACTTCTGTACATGATGGTCTGCTAGTGGACACACACATATAATACTTAGTGAATATCATACTGGTAAACAAAATGACTAACTAATTCATGCATACCTGGGACTGTTGTACACAAGGTGAGTATGTTCTTTGGCTCCTATAGTCCTCATTTCCAGCCCAACGTGAGCTGCAGAAGCCTGGGTGATCTACGACGTCACTCTCTTGTCGGCTAATACTTCGCGTTAGACCCACGTGGACCTCACTGGACTGGACAGCTGGACACAAAGAATGGTAAGTATCTTCGAGTTTAGTAGCAAAACAACAAGGCCATATTAGGACATTCTTATGAAGCCTTTATTATTCTTTTTGAATGATTGGCATGTTTTTGTTTTTACTCTTGCTAAGTGACCTTATTGTTAGTCAATTTTAAAAGCTGTAGTACTTTGAGATTTCCTTTGAATGTAAAGTCCATTATAAATAAAATGTATTATTATTATAATTATTATCAAACCACTCTATGTGTTGATGTCTACTCTAAGATAACTAGAAAATTAAAACATAGACAAAACTAGAACGCACTCAGAGGGCACAGGTCTCCACCAAGACAGATCATTTCCATGGATCCAAAAATGAATCAACAGGTTTTTGTGCAATTTCTGGCCTTCCCTGAAAATTTCATCCAAAATCAGTTCAGTAATTTTGGAGTAAAGTTGCTAATTAAAAATAATATTCTTTATGCAGACAGTGGTCCTGAAATCTAATCAATTGTTCCTTGTGTAATTTCTGACCTTCCCTGAATTTTTTTTTTTAAAGAATCCAGGATCCAGGATCACTCAAAAAAATCGAATCAAATGTTCATCCTGACTTTCCCTGAAAATTTCATCCAAATCCGTTGCAAAAAACAGACTAACAAAAGGACAGACGTATGCTACCGAAAACATTACCTCCTTGGTGGTGGTAACTAATCTAAAGAGGAAGTTGAATATAGTTGGATAACACTGTAAAATAGACTTTAATATACTAGTGCCAAAACAAAATTTTAAATACGTGGGGAAGATTACAATGGAATGGAGTAAACTGGGCTCCACAATCAAACCAGTTACGAACCACTAATTTGACAAATCAGATTAGGGATAAAGGTGTCAAAAATTCATATCCAGATAGTATGAAAACCACTGTGGATTGAATCAAGGTCACATTTATGATACACCTGTGTAGGTCATCTTGTGTCACTGTCAACAGTAACTGGTCCATCTCTGTTTATTTGAAGCCAGACCAATTCCAAGATAAGATGCTCCACGCATTCGACCCATAAAGACAGTGCTTGGTCCCAGAGGTGCAGCCTGCAGTCATGTTTTGAGAGCACAGCTGAGGAATTCCGGGGGTGTCTGACTGGTGGTGTGTCGAAAGGTTTGGGGAGGTGGGGGTCCTATGTTGTGACTACTAAGAAGAGCGTGGCCACTCAGCACCAGGGTGTTAATGTGAGCCCCCACAGACTGCTCGGGACACTCAAGCCTGAAGAATGCTAATAGTGCAAACGTGCTAATGCCTGGGGATCATTACACACATTGCCTGGGGCCAATACAGATGAAACACACTGGGTCATACAGGAATCAAGGGGGAAGCAAGTGAACCATGAAATATATTTGTTCTTAAGGTTTCTGTTTGGCTTTCTAGCTGGTATTTATACTATCTTGATCTTGATCACCATCTCTAGAGCCAGGATTTTTACAGCATTTCAACGTCACTGAGTCTGTCTGAGGTTAGCATTATGAGACTGAAAGATGTGAGCAGCCACTGATGAAATGGTGGGATTTATTTGCCTTTTGGATTATAATAATAATAATAATAATAATAATAATAATAATAATAATAATAATAATAAAAAAAAAAAATTCAACAAAATATTCAAACCTGCCTAAAACAATTTCAGAGTAGTTTATGTTGTGAATAAAGAAGGTCTGAATAGTTATCTTGCCCTCAACCTTCAGTCGTATCACTGCCTCCATAATGACTGAACTATTATCTTTGCCAACGAGCAAACTTTACTACGTCTACTTTAAAACCTAACAATTGTCCTACTTAACTTCCTACCACCTCTGTGCTAATGAGTGGAGCTGTAGCCTTCAGCATTTGTTTTGTGGAATGACTCGGAGTAGCTGATATGCACAGACAGGTATGCCTTTAGACTCGAAAGGAAAAAACTATCCCTCTGGGCTCACTTGTACCTCTCTTGGAAATTCCTCAAAACCTCCCTATATTGTGGCCCCCTGCAACCACACCAAGAAGTCTGTATGTGACTGATTTACTGTATATCATCAGTATTGTGTAAAGCTCATAACGTCTTAAGATCTAAGGGGTCATATTGGGACTTCTATCAAGTATTTGGAATATAGTTTTAACTCAAAATTTGCATTTCACATTTTATAATTTTTTATTGTCACTGTCTCCCTTTTTCAGCTCCTGAGAAGGTCAGTGCCGCTGCATACAGGATTACTATTAGATGAGTGAATGTAACCAAATGCAACTTTATTGATGAAAAAACATTATAACATGGTAGAAAGTTTAAAGGTAGCATAATAGGTCTCCTTTAATTTATGAAAAAACATACCTAACCAAAGATGATCATTAGTTATGATGTCGCTAGGCCATATTACATAGCACTTCCAATTGTATATCTTACTCATAAATGCCAGAATATTTTAAATCATGTTCACTAAGGTACAATGAAAAATCTGATGCTATCCCTCTGTTGTGCTTTTTCATAGTCACATAGCTCCACAGACAAGTCCGGGCGGCCCCTTTTCTGCAAACATCTAAAACGCTGGCAACAACCCTGCTATTTCTGCCACTAAAAAATGCTGGGTCTGAGGGGAGAAAAGGTGCGCTTTGTTAGGGAAAGATGGGGTAGAAAAAATGCGTATTATAAAGCAACTACTCAATTGTGAAACTATGCTAGCCTGTTTAATTTAATTAGACATATATTTAGTGTGTTTACAAGGCATTGTTAGAGAAAATTGCGTCTTTGTTTTACATTAAGTCCGATAGCTTCCAAGACCCATACTCATGCTATCTAGCTAGCTTGCCTTTTGGTTATCTATCAAGTTCACAATTATCAGTGTCATTATTGGTGTCATTTCTGGTGTTGTCTGTCTGTCTCTTTCGTTACACACTAAATCTGATAGCTTCCAGACAAACCACTTAATTACCATCGCACTCACACTATTGAGCTAGCTTACCTGTCAGTTGTGTGTTTTTAGCTTCATTATTATGCCCATATCTCTGACCGATGCCGTTCACGTGTGAGCTCTCGCTTCTCTGCAGCGTACTGTTCTGGCTTTTTACAGGAACAAAGGTTGGGTCCAAGTCCATGATGAGCTGGTTTAGCTGGTCGATGGAGTTGTCAATGTCCATGGTTAGGGATTTGAACTCTTCATCTCTTTTGTTGTTGTTGTTATTGTTGACTGAAGCTTTAGGCGAGATCCTTAGGGAGTCCACTGTTATGTCTCTGGTAGGGGGTTCGCTTGGAGACACCTGCTTGTTGCTTGAAAACTGTGTGTCGTTCCCATTCTCTGGCATATAGGTGAACTTTTGTGCGGTCACCATTTGCTGCTGGCGGACCCAGGATTGCGTTGAGTAGCTCCCTTGTCTGTAGACATGCGGCTTTGGCATGGTGGCAGTGGCACTGCTGGGGTTAGCGGTTGCCACAGAGTTACTTCTATTGGCCAGACAACCTCTTCTGTTCTCACTAACTGCCCTGTCATACTCCTCAATGGAAATGGGTGCGGGATGGTGAACATGATTCTGATGATTTTGGTTATGGCTGTGATGGTCTTCTCCACCTGGACTACCAAAGCCATCAGATAACAGTGAGTTCTGGCTGCTTTTGTGGCAAGAGGATGATAATGTCCCCAAGCTGTCCACACTATGCAAGTCGTGACCAGTTATAACCTCGTCGTCCAAAATATCTGTTTCCCTTTCTCTGGGACGCGGGTCACCATTGATGTGCACCTGGGCTGGGACAATCTGTTGTACTACAGAAACTTCATCCATCTCATCTAGGGAAGGATCCTCTAATCCAAATCCACTAAGAAGATGCTTGAGTTGGACTTTTTCCTGCTGGCTAGGCCCCTGGTTCGGCTTAATAGATCCGGAGGCGATATTAGTAGGTTTGTCGGCCCACAGGGAGGTGCTGGACAGGCCCGAATCACTGCTGACGGACAGGGCGTGATCGCTGTGGTCCGGACTGGAGGTGGTGGAGGTGGTGCGGGGTGCACGGATCAAAGTAGTAGCCTCTCCTCCGTTGGGACTCCTCTTGTTGTGAGCGCCCTTGTCCTGGTTTAGAGCGGATGCATGAGGGGCTGGAAAAAGAGAAGAGGCTTCATACACTTGGATCCAACGGACACAAATATGGGACACAGAGACGAAAAAACAACACAAATCTCAGGCATGACAACCCACCACCACTCACAATGTGTTACTGATGATCCAACATTAATCACATACAATGAGACAAAGACAAACAATACACTCATGTAAGCCATTACAATGATTATTAAAGATGATTTAAATGTAAGATTTCAACAATTCGACAGTGCACCTAGTAGTTTCAAACATTGGACCACTATGCAACCGGTAAAGGGTTTAATGGCATGAGAAACTAAACTGTACAGTAACATTTCTTTTAAATTTGATGTTACAGCTCAAACGCCTCTAAACATTGTCAAAGTGCATAATTCTTATAGGGCAAAATGTTGGAGTATATGAAATTGATTCCTATTCATGGGTTGTAAGTGATCTGTTGACTTTATGTACTGTATATTTTTGCATTACAGACTGTAACTTACACTCTTCAATATATTCTTTTTTAAATAATTTATATTTGATGTACATAAATGGGTTAACAATTCATTAAAACTGCCATGGCTTAGTCACCTTACTTCCCCTTTCAACAGCTTATCAGTACAGCACATCAACTACTACTGTCGAGATGTCCTCCTCTCATCACCAGCAGAACCCGTATCAAATGACATGACATACTAAACGATGCTGAGATTTCAGTATGACTCCGACCCCTGCATTCCTCACCCCTCCAAAATTGAGCTTCCCCTTACTCCATCTCCCCTGCCCCTTGACCTGCGGCATATGTCCAAACAATCTCCATAATCCTCTGAGGTAAAGAGAGGTGTGGAGGTCAGACATTTTGAAGATGTATCACAACAATAGAACATCAGCCCGTCAATAGACACAAAAGTGAGTAAAATTGCTGATTCACTGTATTTTCACCAGTATTTCTCAATCTCGGCAACTATTATAGCAGAAATAAAATGTATTTACAAGTACTAATAAAAATCTGTCTAAATAAGGACTAACCAAGGATGAAACAAACTCTTAATAAGGTCTAAACCATGTCTAATCCAGGTTTAAACCAGCTCTAAACTGGATCAGTAAATTGTATCCAAACCAGGCCTAAATTGTGCCAAATCCAAAGCTGTGGTCTACACACCAACTTCAACCCTACTACCAGGGCAACTGAAACTGAAACAGAAATGGCTAAAAACAATCAACTAATTGAAGACTTGAAAACCTGTGAACTACTAGTAGTACCTGTACCACAGTTTGAGAACCCCTGATTTTACATGGACAGAAACGTAAGTGCCATTTGCTTCAAACGTATAGCCTTGACTAGATTACATGCCTTTCAGTCAAGCTGGAGGATCTGAATTCCAGAAACGCATGATAGCAGCCCCCCTACATCTCTTGTTTTCAAACTGAATTGTCCCAAAACACAAACAACTGCTTTAAAATCTTGCCTCAGAGGTGGTCAGTATTCCAGGGAGTATTCCAAACAGTTCCAATAGCCCAAATCCGATAGCATTCCTTTTTGCTGGCAGATGTTCCCTGTCTCCTAAGTAGTGACTATCCTTCCTCTGTCAACCTGTGTCACTCACTGCCCTCCCTATCTTTCAGCCCTCCCCCTAAGTGAAAAAAAAAAATCTCCTACCTTTGTCGAAATTGCCAGGTAAGTATATATTTTGGTGAGAAGAGAAATTGGAGGAAAATCTGTGCTACAAAAACGCATGGCGGAAGCTCTGAGCTGTAGGTGACGAGTCTGGGTCAAATCGAGAGTTCGAGTTTGGCTTTCTTTCTGTGCTTGAGAAGGTGAGAGTGTTTGCTGCTCCACAAAAGAGGAGGGGGGGGCTTGAGACGTCCAAATATGGACAGAGGAATGTAAACAAGTGGGGCGGAGCTTACGTACAGGGGCGGGCTCAAGAGGAAGCAGTAACCCGACCTCTTGCCCCGATTCAAGGGACTACCCCACTTGGGAGAAGAAAAAAAAAAAGGGGGAAAGAAAGAAAGGTTCAGAGAATGAAAACAACATTCCTGCAGCTCCCAGGCCCTTTTTAAGTCCGTAAAGAGACACTTTTTAATTAGCGCACTTGCAGCCTTGTACTTGAAGCTTTTGGCAAGAGGAGGCAAAGGTGTGTTTTTTTCTTTCACTCTTGAGTTGTGTGTCATGAAATTACACGCCTTTCTTCTTGGAGTGCCATATCGGCGTCGAAAACAGATGTGCTTCCTCAATAGCATCAATTGTCCTTTTCTGAGGAATACCCGAAGAAGATGAACTAACGGTTAACCACTAATGTACTAAGTATGGCCAATGTAATGGACAATATGACTGGAAATTTGACTTGTTGACACTGATTGTTTGCCTGGTCAATAAAAACAACTTTGGAGATTGAATTATGTCTTAAAAAGGACTGAGCCTGAACAAAACCAAAGTGCAACCAGAACAATTTCACGGATAAGCAGGACTAAACCAGATTTAAACCAAGACTCAACCAGGACTAAACCAACGGAAGGCCATTCATGCAATTGATTTTCTTTCTAGTGATACCAATACTATAATTGTTGATATTGCAGTAACACAAATTTACAATATTGTGCAGCCAAAAATCTATAGTAGTAGTGGTGGTAGTTCTGGTATGGTCATGTACATGTGAAGTCTCTGAATAGTCTACCAATTACAGTTCAGAATGCTGTGAAACCAGAGCTGTTTCTCAAACTCCTCTTGTATCACAGGAGGAGGTCTACAAGAGGAATAGAGCTATGTAATTATCCTGTCTATTCTCTTCCTTCTCACTGGCAGCATATTCATACTCATCCCACTTTCCCTCTGCTAAAGTACATCACATGTAGAGGAAAAATATTTGACATGTGATAGTCATAACGGTCCAAATGTTTTTGCAATGTAAGTAGAAATTCTTGTGACTTAAGATTGTCTTGTAGATAGGGATGCACCACTATGAACTTTCTTGGCTGATACGATATTGTAATTACAAATTTGGCCGATACCGATTCAGATACCGATATTTTGTAATGTATTGTATGTTTCAGTCGGCTATGTTCCTTGAAACTAAGAAATCTACATATAAATAACTGCTTTTAATGTATTTATCAATCCATGAATATTAGTTTTACTTCATTTTGTCACTTTTTGAATGGGCTTTTCTTTCTCTGACTCTTTATGAACCTAAATATTAGAAGTTATCCTATTACAACTGGTTAACATCAGCCATCTGCACAGGCCGATACCGATATCAGTCAAAAATGTAATTATCGATACCGATGTTGAACCGACACATCTGTGCATCCCTACTTGTACAAAGTAACCTTCTTCACCTGATTTAGCTCCACAAACCTAATCTCAACATTGCCGAGTCTGTTCTGTTGATGGGGGAGAAAGAAAGCAGCCTACTGTAACTACTTATGAAACAATGGGAAAACCCCATCTGTCATTCAAAAGTGTATATGAGACTAAGTGTGGAATTTGATATTATGGAATCACGTCCGTACGTGTCCGCATGCACGTCCGCAGATCCTACGTGCGATAACTCAAAAACGGAAAAAAACACAAATTTGACGGATCAATTTCAAATTTTATACACAGTTGCATATCATAAAGACGCCCGAACTAGAGTGACATGGGTACTAATTAACCAATTAATGCCCTAGAGCACTTTAATTGAGGCACATTGATCCGGGCTAGTGTATATTTAATGTACATAGGCAAATTACAGAGGTCAAATAAAGAATGCCTTAATAGCGCCCCCATGTTTATGACCCCTAAGGGACTCTGGACATACACACTGACAGAGAACAATTCTCAATATGATGCCCCCTATAGACTGAAAGAAGAGAAAGTAAAATAGACCGTTACCATGTTTGTCAGGGTTTGGGGGCGGGGCCTCTTAATTGCTTGTTAACAATATTAAAACCCTTAGAAATCACACAATGTCTGATTAAGGTGCC
>JAVQKC010090002.1:0-15407 GCA_036025475.1 Philypnodon macrostomus
AAACCAGAAGAGAAACCAGAAAGAGAAACCAGAAGAGAAACCAGAAGAGCCCAGAAGAGAAACCAGAAGAGAAACCAGAAAGAGAAACCAGAAGAGAAACCAGAAGAGCCCAGAAGAGAAACCAGAAGAGAAACCAGAAGAGAAACCAGAAGAGCCCAGAAAGAGAAACCAGAAGAGAAACCAGAAGAGCCCAGAAGAGAAACCAGAAGTTCCCAGAAGACCACATCAGTGTCTACAGAGAATGGCATGATGATGGAGGGATGAAGGAAGGCTGACAGGAAGACAACAAAGACAAAGACTTTTAAATTTAACCAATTAAGAAAAATAATTGTTAAATTCCTCTTCATTCATTTGTCTTTTTTAAAAATCAGATAATGTCCTTCTTTAGCACCATATATTTTAGGTTGAATGGATAATTTGCTTCACTTAAATCTCACTTTTATTATTATGTTATCGTACATTAAACTAGGCCTGCGCTGTCATCCCTGACGGTGTATATCGGCGTCTGCCACAACTGGCACCAATGGCACCTTAATCAGACATTGTGTGATTTCTAAGGGTTTTAATATTGTTAACGAGCAATTAAGAGGCCCCGCCCCCAAACCATGACAAAACATTAGAAGAGTCTATTTGACTTTTTTGATTTGTCTGAATGATTGTGAAGGAAGATTTTGTAAAATTCCCTAAAACTACATTGTTCTTTCAGTCTATAGGGGGCGCTACAGAGGTAACTGGCATCATATTGGTCAGATGTGTTCAGAGCCGGGGAATAATTAGGTGTTTCATGGTTGAGCAATATGTGCAAGTTAGAGGCTGTCAAATATACCTGACCTCCCAAATTCCATCCAAAATGGCCGACTTCCTGTTTGTTGTAGGGTGGCGATATTATGGAATCACGTTGGTGTTCGTCTGCGTCCGCGTCCGCAGATCCTAGCTGGGAATGCGATAATTATCATTTCCGGATCAGTTTTAACATTTGCACACAGGTACATACCATAAAGACACCGACCTGTATTGATTTGGGTACTTCTTCAATGAATATTAATTAAGTAATTAATTAATTAAGGGCAAAAACATAAATAATAATGTGAGGTACATTCACTGTTTCCTAACCAGGCTCTGACATTACCTACATGTAGCAGAGTGGTTATCTTTTGTCAAAACCATCTTCATTTGAAAAATGTATTATGATCTTGCCTCCAGCTGCTGAATCTAGAACCTTCTGTTTACAACCTTTGAAAGGGTCTATATGTTCACAGTAGTCTCAGAAAGTCATTTTAACTACTTTAAGACTACTGCTGTCAGTGTCTTCATCATTTATCATAATATATACTATTTATTTTCTTCTATTTCTTTTATTAATCCAGTAATACAGTACGTCAAAATCTGTAAAAAAACAAAACATCAACACAAAGAACAAAACATCAACACAACATAGAAAAAAACATCACAACCAGCTATAATGTCCAATATAGGTCCAATATATGCATTTTATAACTCTATAACCCATTTTTTACATTGTGCCTTTGAGACAATTGAGGCTGGTCAAGAATACAGGTTGTGATTCTGCAGCTAGTGGCCACTGAAGGAATTGTTGAAAGATCTAGATAACCCATTAACCATGGTCGATACAGTGACTGGTCAATGTAACAACAAATATGGAGGGGCTATGCAAACAATATCTAGTTCTGAAAAGTTTATATTTGACAAATTTGCATTGAAAGTCCACCCTGACCTTTGCCCAGTGAGCTTAACTACATAGTGACTAGTGTTAGAGGACACATAACCATGTAACGTCTAATGCACTAAAACCAATACAAAATGACACATTAAACAGTGCGCTGAGGGCTGGCTAGATAACAGACCAGAAATAGTCTCATGTGAATGGATACAGGTGGACCTCTCCCACACTACACTCTGCTTCTAAATACTGCAGTGGTTATTTACTGTGGTTAGTTGTATTACTGTGTGTGTATTTTTGTTAAGGATGCATTGTTTGTGGACGTTGTGTCTCTTGGTGGCTGGTCTGCAAGTGTGTACCAGTCTGCTGCTGGGAGCCTTCAACATCAGGTCTTTTGGAGACAATAAAGCTTCTAACACCACCC
Source organism: Philypnodon macrostomus (assembly GCA_036025475.1). Taxonomy (NCBI): domain Eukaryota; kingdom Metazoa; phylum Chordata; class Actinopteri; order Gobiiformes; family Eleotridae; genus Philypnodon; species Philypnodon macrostomus. Next base: position 2,106 of record JAVQKC010090002.1, read on the forward strand.
TCATGGACATCATCAGCAAGGTTTGAAACACTCATCACTTACATGCACATAGTATGTAATGGCAGAGTGGATTATCTCCCCTTTCTCTCAAAGTGGATTGGCTCATTTAAATTGCATAATATAGTAGGGAAAATGTGAATGTGTGGTCACAGTGAGTGTCGCTAAATGTCCGCCCTGCAACTAACTGGATATTGTCCAGGGTTCATGTGCATTAGGCCCATAGTTGCTGTTACAGGTTCCCCCAAAGGAAAAAGAGAGAATTAATGAATATAAATGAAAGACTTGTTGAAGAACAGGGAAAGGAACTGTTTCTGATTGTGCATCTCACAGTGGTACATGTTGAAGAACAGACACATTAACTCTATGTATGCTAGATTGTCTACCGCTATGACATCATTCTGATTCAGGAAGTGAGAGACAGTGACCTGTCAGCCACAAACAAACTGATGGATCGTGTCAACAAGTCAGTCACACACTTTATGTAAACATTTACCATATTTAACATACGGCAATGTATTCAAACTGTTTTGTTTTTACAGAGAATCTGCTCCGATCAGATACAAAAAGATTGTGAGTGAGCCTCTGGGTCGCAGTTCCTACAAAGAGAGATATCTCTTCCTCTACAGGTCAGTCTTTCTGAAAGTCCACACATTTTAAAGAATCATACTAATATGATTGTAATAGTTTTAGCTTCACAAGTTAATGGTACTGTTGCTCATAGAGAGGAAACAGTGTCTGTGGTCAAAAACTACACTTATGATGATGGCTGTGAGCCGTGTGGGAACGACACCTTCAGCAGAGAGCCCTTTGTCGTCATGTTCTCCTCCAACACTGGTATTCATCACCTTGACAACCACTAACAATAATAACCATGTCGACGCCATTGAGTTGTAGGATATATATATATATTTTTTACAGCAGATGTTGAGAAGTGAAATTGAAAATGATACCTTAATGTGCATAGGTTGCATAGTTCCCCTCTAAGCTCCAAAAATTACTCAAGAAAAATGAATACGTATGGTGCATTAAAACCACTGCTAATTATTTCCTATCTCGAGTAAGAGTAGAAAAGTACTGGTGAAAAAACTACTCGAGTACTGAGTAACTGCTTGAGCGTAAAAAAAATAAAAAGATAATAAACAGATTTGGATATTTTCAAAACATAAACTAAAAACATAGATAATATTTTTTTAAATTAAGGATTTCCACATCATCACATTTTTCACATAGAGCTGTTCTCACATGACACACAGAGGTGGTAAAAGTACGCTTACTCTTTCTAGATTTCAAGTAAGAGTACAGTTACTTCAAAATATATATTACTCAAGAAAAATTCAAAAGTATAGCAGTAAAGCTACTCTATGGAGTACAATTTATTTAAAAAGTTACTCAAGTAAATGTGACTGAGTAAATGTAGCTGAGTAAATGTAACTGAGTAAATGTAACTGAGTAAATGTAGCTGAGTAAATGTAACTGAGTAAATGTAACTGAGCACTACCTACCTCTGCAAATTGGTAATGTATCATTGACAATGTACTATACAAATAAAGAATAATATTAGTATTTTAATCATTTTATCTTTAGCTCAGCTGAACTTCACCCTGATCCCACAGCACACCTCTCCAGACTCAGCCCTAAAGGAAGTGGACGCTCTGTACGATGTGGTCACTGATGTCCGCAGACGCTGGAAGACCAATGTAAAGACCCTATTTAAAGTCATAATCCTACTTTGATTACCCGATATGTAAATGAATTCAAGCTGCATTACTTGATATTTGTGAAACTGCGGGGGATAAAACTCTAAGTTTGAATGGGCCCCTCCACCAGTGGCCCCTCAGCCTCTAACACTGATCCAAACACCTCCCACTGTCTCACACATGGAGCACGCACTAAAAAGCAGAAAGTGTGAAGAAAAAACGTCTGTAATTCTAATATTTTGAACTCAAAATTAAAAATAGCTGTGAATTACATAATATGATAATACTGATATGACAGTGTTTGCTAATTGATATCTATAAAGAGGATCGGAAGCTGTGGATAGATAATAGATGTATTGACCAATCAGAACCTTCCTGTCCTATGGAAGCATGTGATTGTTTAAAAAACATGACCCAGGCATGCCAAACAAAAACCCTTATATTAAAGCCAGCAGAGGGTCTCCGGGTTTAATTTTTTTCTCAGATGACTTCTGTTTTATTCTATGAAACATGCGTAAATGTATATGGTAATGCAGTTTTCATTTTATTTCTCTCTAGAACATAGTACTCCTGGGCGACTTCAACAGCGATTGCAAGTACGTATCCGGGTCTGACTGGGACCAGATCAGGCTCTATACAGACAAGACCTTCCACTGGCTTATCAAGAATGAGGACGACACTACGGTCACGCACACCAACTGCGCCTATGACAGGTCATTTTACACATATTGGCTTGAAACCACATACAATGTAGTCTTTTCAATTTGCTATTTTGTATCTGCTTTGTAGGATTGTGGTGACTGAGGACGCATTGGAAATGGTAGTTCCAGACAGTGCAAATGTATTTGATTATCAAGTGGAGCTGAATCTCAAACTTGATCTGGTAAATCAAAAATGCACAATATTAGTTTGATGATGACTTATCCAAACAAAAAATCAATACACTGTTCTCTGAGCTACTTCATGTTTTGTTGAGATATGGAGGTATGATTTGTGATATGGCTGACTGCAGTATTGTGTAGATGTCCTAGGGCAGACTGATAAGAGAATCTAGCAGCCAATAATTAAACACATCCACTCGACAGCAGTATAAACCGAGTGGAGATGGAACTGCCAAACACCTTCTAAGACACTGCCATCCTATGTACACAGTATAATACAAGTCTCCAAGTGGTCAAGCATGCCACACAAGAACTCAAATATACCCTGGGAAAATACCAACTGGAGACAATCTGACAGAATCACATCTTACACACACATATACATGCATACACTACATAAAAACTACACTGTAAATATAGTATGCTCTTTACTAAAATGCACTTTACTATGCACACTGTGAAAAGCACCTTTCATTCCGCACTTTAGGTCAAGCCCATCAGCCGAAGAACAATATTATAAATGTATTGCATCATGTATCATTATTGTATATTTATTTATTTGCAACTGCAACATATTGTCAAATGAATGTTATATTTTGTCTGGGACTACGGATGGAAATTAGCACTGTGCTAAATCCGGCATATTTACGTCAAGTTGTGTGATTCTATACAATTGTACGTTCATTAATGTGCACTGTCCCATCCAAATAAAAATAAATACAAAATAAATAAAAATAAAACAATACCTTGATTATCGTTGAAAAAGTGCCCTGTGAGTGGAGTATTTCAGAAGTGAGTAAATCTTTTGCCAGATCAGTCACTGGCGATTGAACAGCTGCCAACTGCCATGTGGCCTGCAGTTTCAACCATACAACCATAAATATGGGAATAAAAGATTTGTTATGAGGTCACCAGAAACCTCCATTCAGGCTGATTACCCACCAATACAACATTACTGGACTCAATTTGAGATTTCAATAATTTACATTTCTGAATTATTCACACTGTTCTCAATTGACCTATAGACTTATACTTGACAGTTTGAATCCACTCCAACATGTGTATACTGTGGTTCTGTCACTTGATACATGATTGTAGATGTGTGAGTGCCGTTCGTTGGTGCAGAGACTATAGAAATGAGTAATGCATGTCCAGAAAAGCGCTATATAAAACCAATGCATTATCATCATCATTATTAAAAATCTACACAGCAACAACAGATAACCAGAGGTGGGTAGTACTCAGTTACATTTACTTGAGTAGGTTTTTAAATACATTGTACTCCATAGAGTAGCTTTACTGCACAATACTTTTTACTTTTACATGAGTAATAAAATTTTGAAGTAACTGTACTCTTACTTGAGTAAAATCTTGTAAATCTAGAAAGATTAATAGTACTTTTACCACCTCTGTGTGTCATGTAAGAACAGCTTTATGTGAAAAATGTGATGATGTGGAAATTCTGTTCCTTGCGCCTTAATTTCTTTAAATATTATTTACATTTTTAGTTTATCTTTAGTTTATCAAAATCTGTGTATTACCTTTTTTGCCAGATTACCACAAAATTAAACAAATAATCAGTTACTCGGTACTCTAATAGTTTTTTCACCCAGTACTTTTCTACTCTTACTCTAGTATTTATGTGAATGAGTACTTTTTACTTGAGTAACATTGTTGGCCACTTTCCCCACCTCTGATCCTAGCATACTTGCATGATTTTTTAATTGTCTTATAACGTGATGATCTTAGTGCTTTGTGAGACTATATGTCTATCATGGTACTATATGAGTTTCTGGTTATTTCTGGCAAACAAATCTACCTACAGTTACAAATAAAGTCACCTAATTACCTAACCGAGCTGTTATCTTGAAATGGTACAGAACGTCATATAATAGGATCTATACTTAAAATCTATTTTTAAGCTTGCACTAGTCCACTGCTGTAAAAAGACATTGACTTATCTCAGCTATATTAAACAATGACATGAATGCAATCTGTGTAACAAAAATAATATATCAGAATATGTCCTGTGATGAACAGCTTTGCTTTCTCACAGCCCGATGAGTCTCATAGTTTTACATTCGTTTTCACATTAAAGTCCACAGTGCTGCCTCCAGTGCTGCTCTGTGGTTGAATAATTAAATTTTGCTCACAGCCCGCTCCTGTTGTGTGCTGCATGGTTTGGAGTCAGTGAAGAGGAAGGCCGATGCACGGAGACAGGCCCTGTTTTCAAAGCCAGCAGCCAAGCGTGTGTCTTACGTAAGGAACTGTGCCATAGCAGCACACTCAATGCATCAAAACTACTGTCACTTTGTCACAATACAATTCCCCTGCGTGAGCATCATTTAACCACCAGTGTTACCAATATTATAAAACAACTTCAAATGGCACAGCTCTGTTTCATTGCCAAATATGTTATTGTTACCCACTTACTCCCATCAAAGCACCTTTACCACCATCTGTAAGAAAAGTGTGAAATAATAAATTTTACCCGTTTGGCAAAATAATTGTCAGCTACATATTATTGTGCATTATTTATACTCACTGTTCAAAGCGTCTATTTTTTCCGTTGCATTTTACCCATCTTGAAGTATGAAAGTTTAACCTCTTTTTGCTGACCACATTATTTGGATTTCATATAATATTTTGATGCAGCCCAGATTCATTATAATCTAACTGGTATGTTGCTTACAATCCCTGACAACCAAGGGGTAATCAATAACAAACTGGTTAATATTTGATCAACAACACTGAAGCTTATGGCCTTTTAGCACTCACTAGCACTCTATAGTACTTGATCGATTTGGCTTTGGCTGGGGGTGGGTGGGGTAACATTATGCTGGTTCTTTTTTTATTTTTTGAAATTCCTTGGTTAAAGTGAGAAATGTTCAGTTTTTAATGACATGAGGGAGCACCAGTGTGTGGATGCACTGAACACCATGCACTAAATGTGTTTCACAGCCATTGGCCTGAACCAGCAGCGTCCACTTCTCATGTGACTTAGTGAACTCTATAACAGCAGAGCATGTAAGAGCTGTCTCCAAACCAAACCAGAGGCACACCAATGTAAACCAATCGGAGCGCATTGCCAAGTACACAATCTAATAAACAGTGCCTGGTTTGAACACACTGCACACTGGAGCTCTCAGTGGTAGGCTGCACTTCTGTTCAGGCCACTGCCCTCTGTGCTTGTGCTCCAGTGCCAGCAGCTGTACTTCATCTGAACAACTGTAAATAAGTATTTTTTTTCTCTCTCCCATTGGTCTGCATGTTTCATTCCAACTGACATTATGGACATTTCTACTGTTTTTGCTCGCAATCTATAAGTATTATATCTGACGGTATATGTGTTGTATATTGTATTAAGAATCAACAAAGTTTAATTTAAAGGTGAATATATATATATATATATCACACTCGTGTAGCTGTCTATCATTAATGCATTACTTGAATGTGAGCTCGTGGGGATTAGACGCGAGAGGCCTGTAATCGCTTTGTAAATGTGCACGGTCCACCGGTGTCCTGGGTGGAGCTTCAGCACTCGGTGAAGTGTGGACTCGTGCAGAATTTTCCCTCGAGGAGCTTCAGCAGGACGCATGCGCCCTTCTTCGCTGAGTCTCCATCCAAGGCGCAGAAGCAAATAGGATGAACTTGTTCGGTTACCTGCTTAAAGGCGCCGCCGTGACGTGGGAAAGGCTACGGTAGGATACTTCACAATCTGGGAACTTTGAAAAAACGTCTGGGCTAACAGTTCACTGAGACTTCACAAAGAGTTTTTGGAGATATTACCCTCTGTGGACGCGCGGACCGGGCAGACAGAGCGCGTGTAAAGGATGCGAAAACCGCTCCAGAGACGATTAAAGGCTATACTCTGACCAAACCGTGATCATTCTTGCACTATTGTCAGCATGCCTTGGTTCCGGAGAAGAGTCAAAATGTTACTACACGTGACACCTGCACATACAAAACTTTTACGGTTGTTGGAACTATCTTTTATGCTATGACTCGACTGATCGTTGATCCTCTTTTAGGGACAACTAACGACACTGGCACTTGGTTCTCATCATGTCAAAAGTAATTCAAAAGAAGAACCATTGGATCACTAAAGTGAACGAGTGTGTAATTATCAGGGACGTATGCGGGGAGCTGAACCTGGAGCTCCGTGGAGGGGCAGAGAATGGACAGTTTCCATACATCGGTCAAGTTAGGGAGGATGCTGTGCTCTGCCAGGACGGTAAACTATGCGAAGGGGAGCTGCTGCTGGAGGTAGAGGGGCTGTCTGTGGCTGGGTTACCCCTCTATGATATCTACACTGTGATGAAGTGCTGCAATGATCCAATCAGGTTGAAAACTGTGCGTCAAGGTAAGACAATGCATAGGAACATTTAGAAACTCACAAACATGACTGCAACTAATCACCCAAGTCCCTCTGGGAGTTTTTTTGTAATTGCCATGTGGAGCGTGATTATAATCAACATGAAAATGGTGAAGGAGGGGTGCTATTGGTGGAACAGCTCGGGATGCTTTTGACGTGAAGGCGCACTGACAGACCAGGGCTCTAGTTTGTTAAATCTACAGTGGGTCTGACTTGCTGGGTCATAGAGGCCACTACTCAAACTACAAACACATGGACACTGCTGTACTGTCATGAGCAAAACTACAGCATTTGATGAAGCCTGTTCTCTGGACTGGCATGTCTTGGCAGTTTTCTAATGACTGTGACAAACTCTTATTTTGATCCTTATCATGTAATGTAAACACAACACAGTGCTGGAGTTTGGATGATGGTGAGAATGTGTGTGTTAGATGGGAATGACCCAGTGCCCACGGTCTACTGCACATCTGTCTAAGAGATGGCCACTGGGAGAGGGGCAGAGCACAGTGATCCCCTGGGTATTGTGCATGGCTTTGTGCATTTGTTATGCCTCTCTGCAGACTCATTTAGATGAACTGTTCCAGGACATCTCTATAACTATAGTTACAAACATGCCCCAGATATCTTGTTCATGTGCCTGCCATTTTAAATTCTACCCTCATAATCTCACTCACACAATGATTGACAAAGCGGTCATAACTCTGAGGGAAAATCATTAACTCTCTTATGAAACAGTCAGTTGGTTTTGCTTGTATGTGTCCATTAGTGGACTTCAACACGAATGTTGTTGTCTCAACCCCAGAGACTGAACTCCACCCCAGAGACTGAACTCATAAGGCATTTGGATGCTCTCAGTATGACATACAGTTGAAAGTGTGTGGCTTGCATTACTGTTAATGCACTTGGAGGAGTTTAAATATTCATGCTGTTAGATGGTTGCTTTGGTCCATTTTAAAAAGAGATAGTTCAGATTCCATGTAGGTATCGCAATAACCCGAGTCTTATTCCTTTGCCACTAAGTTTGGCTCTAATTAAACCAGAGAGATTTCATTTGACTTTCAGAACTTACAAGACCTCCATTGTGCTGGAGGTTGTAGGGTTACAGAAGCAGCCCAGGATCTAAGTTATACCTGAGCAGATGACAGACTGCTGGGACTGATCACGTCTCCTGCCTGTGCTCTCCAAAGAGGATCCTGTTACATGGGGCTTTGCTCTTTAGCTGGAAACCCTATCAGCCTGCAGGTACACTGTCCTGATGTGGTATTCTGCCGCTCTTACAGGTGTGTAAGTCCCAGTGGAATAGTGCACACAGCCCACCTGAGTCATACCTGAGCCCTCTGTACCCTTGACACTGCCATTTTGATTAATCTTTGTAAATAACACTCCAGACTACAGAGGGGGAGCCAGGCGTGGGACATCAAACATTTAGTATTTACACTACACATGCGTAATGATAGACCAGGAAACTTCCATACCAGTTTGTGTTGGCCTTTTCAAACCAAAGTCTGAGTGTAACCCACTTATAGAAAATATGTTCAGTCTTTTCATCTTTTACTTGCTTTACTTCAGTGAGATGAATACTTTTATGATGAGGCCAAGGTACAAAAGCTTCAAATACACTACACTGAAAAAGCTGTACTTACAAAGTGTGCAGTAATCGTTCACACAAAAAGTCTTTCATTGTCTCTATTTGCTTCAATAGATCAGTCCAAATAAAGATAATAAATGTGCATTCGACTCACAAGGACTACTTCATATTTAGAGAGGCTTATTGCAAAAAAATACTTCTATCAGCTTTAATACACACTTTCCAGATTGTATTTGAGATTTCTGAAATTGTATCAATGTGAAATGGTCTATGGTAGTTGAATGCACATGTTTCAAGTTATAAAGATTCATGTGAATGTTACACTTTCTTAAGTGTAGAATTTAGTCTTATGTGGTATTTATCGGAACATATAGTATCTGAACCACTTCATCTACAATTTAAGATCATTCCAGGGTGCCCAAAGTGGGGCCTTTGATTTGGCCCGCCAGGATGTCCCAGAGTTTTATTATTGAGAATTATTGAATGACATAATATTCTGACCAGTTTTAAGTGATCAGATTTGACTGGATTGGTAAAATATAAGAACATTTACTGGATAAAGTTTCAAAACAATTTTATTCAGTTTTCATTATGTTTAGACAACAATCTTCAATTAAATCAATCAAACACAACAATCAATTATTTCGCTAAAATTTGAATAAGGAAAACTTTGTAATAAACAAAAGAATCCTAGATTATAGAAGCATGTGTGTTTCATCTCATCAGAGGCAAAATATTTTAGCATTTGGCCCGCGAACCAGTAATAGAGTTTATTTTGGCCCCATGAGGAAAAAAGTATAGGCCCCCGTGTTCTATTGCATGCTTTGTTTTTGTGAAAGTACAAACAACATAAATATCCCCCCAAAAATAAGGGTTTTACATGAACAACCCAAACAAAAAAATACATAATTATACAAAGTGATTGATGTAATATAATCCTTTATGCACCAAATAATTTATACACGAGTTTCAGGAAAAAACTAAAAACATGTCACCACAAAGTCCATGAAAACAGACGAGTACAGGTGTGAGCAGCAGCTGTTTGTTTGACCATTAACTGCTCAGTCTGTCACAAACTGACTTTAAACAGAACACTTTCATCTTTCAGGTCAAATTAGCAAAAGTGACCGAGAAAGCCCTGTAGGAACTTTACAGCTTTTTCGCCCGGCTGTTTGTGTGATCTCCAGACAAATTGCCCTTGGTCCCTGAGATTTATCCTCTCTTAACATAACACACACAGGGGAACGATCCTACCCACAGATGCCAGGCATTCCTCAAAGAGGGGCCAAGAGTTCACTGATACCTCTGCCCCAATGTCTAATACAGTCATTCCTAAACTTTTTATACAAATACTGTTATAATGGTTGACCTAGGTAAAATGTAGAAATATGCCTATAAGGACAAACAGGGGACTATACCAGTTCTAAGCCTGGTCTGAATCTGTACTAAACCAGATCTAAGCATTGTATAAACTGGCCTTAAACCCAGGCTTCACTGAAGAAAGTGTAACATTCACATAATACTTCTTTCAGTGGTTTAGTTACAGTAAATAAATGAGTCCAACTAGAAATACGTCAATACTGTTCACTAGTTCATATTGATACAATTTAAGAAATCTCAAATACAATCTACAATGTGTGGATTAAAGCAAAAAGCCAATACAGCCTCTCTAAATGTGAGCTCATTTGTGTGAGTTGTGAATGCACATCATTTAGTTGGACTGATCTACTTAAGAATGATGTTTAGTGTGAATGATTATTGCACAATTTGTAAGTTGAGCACTGGTTGACTTTTTCCAGTGTAAACAATAATCTAATGCATATTAAATGATATAATACAAAAACAGGCCTCAAGTGAAACAGGGCTAACATTGTGCTAAACTTAAATGTCCCACTGACTGTCGAGTACTACGACTGCGTACCATCAGTAGTACCCATACCAGAATTTGAGTACCACTGGTCTTATGTACGCCTTTTATACAATTTCAAATCCAGTATAAAGCAACGCTCACACCTTTTTGATAGCATATAGTTTGGGTTAGTAAAAGTTGGTTGGTTTTTGATTTTGTGCTGTATTCTGCCTCATCCTGTGGCATTTCCTTTAATGTTCTGGGCCTTAAAAAAGATAGTTCAGGCACTAAATGTCCAATGTTTGTTTGTATGTGTTCAGAGTCAGGTGTTTTATAGTTTGATGTACATTTGGCCCTGGTTGACTCTTTATGGCAAACCCTCAGTGGAAGCAAGTACGCCACTACAAAGACTGTGTCATTGAAGCTTGAATAAACTGATCGCCTCTGGGCGTGTTAACAATACCACAGATGTGGAAAGCAACCGAACTGACATTATACTTGAACCTTTGTGTTACTAATAATGGTTTGTACAGTACAGGAGAGGTACATAATGCTACACACACAGTACTTCAAGTAAAGGAAATGATTTAATAAGGTACAGGATAACTCACACATTGACCCACAGTGAAACTCCACCGGCCTATGTCCATATATGTACATTAGCTCTTAATCTGAATAGTCTTTTTAGTTCCTTGCTTTGTTCTATTGCCATGCCTACAGAGCAAAAATGAACACATGGAATATACCTTTATTACCAGTGAGTTTAATTGTTGCAAAAAGATGGTGACATTTGTATTGAGATTTCATATATTTCCATCAGTTCATGTTATTATATACGGTAATAAACAATGAACAATGTGGCTTAGGTGAAAATGTATGAATCCAAAACAGCAAGCCATTGTAAATTGGATGAATAAATAAAGTATTAATGGGACTTCTTCTATACTATTGTGTGTCCCATTGTGCTGGAATCTATCCAATCAATCAAACACTATATGATTATTCTTATTTAGTAACTGTGGGTTTAACAAACTTTCTCCAGGGCCAGGCAAAAGGCTGACTAGAAAGAACTACATGTCTGGCTCAGGATGTACAGACCCTGAACAGCTTTTTAAAGACTGGTTCCAGCACTAATCAGGGTTGAGTTTGTGTACAGAACTTTGGTGGGGGAGTTGGAGGCGTTGGAGGCGTTTAAGGGACTGTGGACCGTGGGAGGGGTTGTATGTGGTAAGGAATGGAGATCTGATATTACATTTTTTACATTCTATGACTTTTAATGGGAGGGTTGGTGTATTGATATACTGATAGCTGGAAGTGAAGTGACTGACTGATTGTATAATGTTTCTTCTAGTCAACTACCTCCAACTGTTATAATGGCCTGATCTTGTTGAATCTTGATTGTGAAGTGCTTTGGGGCCACTGTGGCATAGAACAGTTATAATGGCATTGTTTTATGTATTGAATTGGTATTGTACATGTTTTTACAAAGTGGTTTACAGAGTGCTCTTCATCTTTGCTGCACTTGATATGACAGTTTGAATTTAATGATCCAGAAAGACACCAAACAGAGACAGTGCTTAAGAGCTTGGTCTATTTCTCGTACTTTTCCACTTTGATGTGCAGTGACCTACACTCTCCTACCCAGTGCCACTCCTATGCAGACACACATCCACTGCAGAGGAGTCTTACCATGCAGATAGATTGACATTTAAGCTGCACGGCCCTTTCACACATCTGGAAGGGATTTCAGGCTCTATTTTATACACACGAATCATATTTCTGTGTGTAGTCTGTTTCTCCAGTTTGTTGTGGCTTCTCTCTGCTGTAATTGCACTTTGCTTTAGATGCAGAAAGACTGGTGTTACAAACATTGTAATTTTGTCTTCCTTATGGTCAAGCTAATTTTTACAAAAGATGTCAGAAATGGTCTTAGTGAGCATTTACTGTGATTGTACTATATATGGTGCACATTCTAGTGGTCGCAATTAGCAAATCTCAAAGGCTGCAATTTTTTAGCCAATATAATATCTTCTATCATAATATTGTATATGTAAAAAAATCTGCTTACATGGTAGGTTTAACATCTAGAAACAAAAAATGCTCTTAAAGGCAGGTGATTCTGGTGGAAGTGAATATGTGTTAATGCTCTCAGACAGGTTTAACTGAATCTTGGTTTTAAAAACAATATCACAAATCTAATTGCAATTGCAGTATTTGTTATAAAAATTGCAATTTCTTTTTTTTCTTCAAAATCGGGCAGCTCAAGCGGAGGTGAAATGTTAGAGGATTTCTAGTGGCACTGATCCTCCTCGTTGCTCAATCTCCGCAGATCCAGGTTGTTCATAAGCTCTTGAGAGGCCAGTCTGACCTCGCTCCCTTCACCAGTGTATTAACTATCATCTAATGTCCTGCACTAATGTGAACTCCTAATCTCAAACATGCATTTATCCAGCTTTGTATTTTTCAAATTAAGTATGCAATTTCTTAGTTGCATTTGCAGGAATAAAATATAAAAAAAATATAATATAGAAAAATCATATGAAAGATGTCACATATGTAGCCCATATTACCTCCGTCGGGAAGGTAATGTTTTGGGCAGCGTTGGTGTGTGGGTGTCTGTTTGTGTGTCTTTAAGCAACTACTACTAAACAAATTTGGATGAAATTTTCAGGGAACGTAAGGGATGACACAAGGAAGAAGTGATTAGATTTTGGGAGTGATCAGTGTTTCATGTTTGAGCCTAATCGGGCAAAGTATGTGCACGTTAGAGGCTGTCAAATATACCTAACTTCTCAATTTCAATCCAATATGGCCGACTTCCTGTTTGTTGTAGGGTGGGGTCATAATAATATTTTATGTTGGGTACACTGTGGAGAATCACTGTACCAAGTTGCATTGCTCACTGACAACAT